>CACKRE030002068.1:9248-23958 GCA_902602495.3 Ectocarpus sp. CCAP 1310/34 | reverse complement strand
TCCCCGCATGTGCCATGCACGCCTGCGTAGAATGAGACCCGCCAGCTTCCTCCATTTCGTAGATCTGGTAGAGATACCTGCTGTATAAACGGAATTGCGACCTCCCGAATCGGACTCGAATCAGATACAATGTCTTGAAAACACTATGCGCCGATTCGTTGCCGATTCGATCCCTATAGGATGTATCGGCACCAAAACCTGTCCGATACACTGTCCGATTCAACACCCCCTCTAACCTTCCTATTGGACTGCACAAGAAAAACTACGGGGCGTATCAACTACGAAAAAGTTGCCGATACACGTTCCGATTCAACGCCCCTGCAAAAGCTGCATGAAACACGATTCAGGAACTCCTCGCCTCTCTCGTTTGCGTCTCGTGCGGCACCTGCCGTAGGCGAGTTAAAAAATGCGAAAAGAGAGGGGGGGGGGGGCATGATACGCGATCGCGGGTAATACACGGCGGTGCTGGGGCGGTGCCTGGTGGTGTCGTCAGGGGGCCGGATGCAATGAAGGCTGTTGTATCGTGGCACCAGCACTAGACTAGATGTTGAAAGTGTGACAGGTTAGCTCAAAAAATGCGAATGGGGAGGGAGGGGGTGGTGATAGCAATGGCGGGTAATACACGGCAGTGCTGGGCGGTGCCTGGCAGTGCGGGCAAGGGGGTGGGTAGACATGCATCAACAAACGTGCGCGCAGATGGTGACCACTGGGGCAGCCATGGACAGCTGTGGCCCCAATACGCATGCCCACCGAGTTTGGGGGCGAGACACACGTGTTGGGCGTAGTGAGGCAGCGAAACGCGTACATAGTGCTGCTGAGAGTACACTGTTGGGGGCTCTAAAAATCGAGAAGTGCTCCGATTTCGATAAAAAAAACTCTTCGAATGCGCATCGGCGAGGGGGAGCCTCGTGCAAAGTTTCATCCTCAGATTCGAAGGTGGCGGGGAGCTGTGCAGCCAAATGTCTAGACTTTTGGGCCGGGGTACTGCTGTAAACAGCTGAAAGTCTGCTGTCAGCGCTGGTCTCAGGTTAAATCCAAAGCTGCGTGCACCCCCAAACCACCCACATGCATTATTTGGGATGTAGGGGGTGGGTACGGGTACCTAAGTCTGTATTTGCATGAAGTGGGAGTGTTTTGGCGCCAAAAAAACCAAATTCGAACATTTGGGGGTGTTATTTTGCGTAGCAGACTACGAAAATACAGTCAGGCAAAAGCGATCAACTCAACATCACAGCGCCGCTCAAAACATAAAGAGGAGGCGCGCACAAAGCCACATACACATCATAGGAGGCGAAAGCGACCGGTCTCGCGCGCCGCGGGGGCGTTTCATGAGCGCGCGGTCGCCAGCTAAGCTCTCAAATGCGCGACGTGGTACGCCCCACCGCCTGCCATGGTTGAAACAAACTGAGAACGTGCCCGAGAGCGGAAAGAGAGACAACACCGCATACCTCGCTTCCTCACAGCTCTCCAGATGCCTCTCAGCTAAGTCCTGTTACGCTACGCTGCCGTGGATTACGATGTCCGAGCTGTGTCGAGGGGGAGAAAGAGGGAGGTGGGATGTGGGATGTGAGAGGCAAAATTCGTGCAGAGCGCAAACTTCCAGTTCCGGAAAAACAAATTTGCCGTTTCGGCGGAGATGCGGGGGGAATACCAAAACGGCGGTTCCTCGCCGCTACGGGCTCCGTTTGACCTCGTTTTTTTTNGGTGTGTTGCTGCTGGTGATAACCTTCATCAGCACCTCCAACGTATTGTGGCGTCCCCGCGGTCATTAACACGATTTTTTTCACGTGCGTGCGTGCGTGCGTGCGTACTCTGTATGTATGTGTGATGTGTGTACGGGTTGCTGCTGACCCCCGCGCATCGTGCCAGCAGTGTGCCCAGGCTGAACTCGGACACGAGGCATGTATTCCTCACACCGCACACATTTGTGCCCTACGGGCGATCACAAAAACAACGACCCGGTGACCAGACGGGGCCGAGAAAAAAACCCGTGATGTCCCGATATGACTCTTCTGTGTCTAGTGGTGACGTTGGCCAAATATTGAAAGCAAACTCGTACTCGTGGCGATGCATTGCCCCTTTTCCTGAGCAGTTGGCTAGGATCCCAGTGCGGCGCCATTTTTTTGAAAATGTATGGAGTGTTTTTTTTTTCATTTCAGTCGAACCAGCATGTTTACCGCCGCCCAGCAAACGTCACCCCAGCGCATAAGCACGCGCATGCGTGTTTACCGCCGCCCAGCAAACGTCACCCCAGCACATAAGCACGCGTATGCGTATGAACACCACCCGATTCACTGCACTACGGCCCCAAACCGTGTCTATTTCGAGCTTCCTCTTCCTCAACACACTGAACTCGGAAAAGAGATTGTCAGGGTGCGACCGGAGGACATTCACTCTCTTCGTGCTACTATACACCCGGAACGCACACTGAATCCTAGTTGCCGCCAGCTGCTTCCTGGCCCTGTCTTTCGATATATTTTCCCCAGCAACTTAGCGAGAACCTTTCCAATGTACTGTTGCGCGACCACAGGAGAACGTTCCGATAACGCCCGGACCATGTAGATAGCTGTACCAGCCCGCATACATTCGTCTAGATGAAACTCGAGACACTCTTCTATCAGCGTAAAAGACCACAATTCGGTGTAGTTTCCCGAGTGGAAATGCTCAGTGAAGAACTGTATGCAACTGTACGGCTCGCAAAAATCGTCCTGCGTGTGTCCATCGAGCAACCAGACGTAGGTCGGATAACCCGAATTCAGGGGGATTTTAATGTACCCCATACTGACCATCCCGCAGGCGACATTCTCTACGTGATTTTCCGGAAGACTTGAAGAAGGAGGCAGCATCAAACGGGATCGCAACCACTGGTCCCACCTGGCTGCGTCGTAGGGGACACACGACGCAGCGTCTTCATAACTGTCCCCTGTTGCAGTGTATCCCTTGGCATCCATCCAACCAGCGACATCATACGCTTCATAGTATACTATCACCGCCCAAATAATCTCCTGCTTTTCGATGCATATGTTGTAGTCTTCAACAGCATTGTATCGGATCAAGCGATCAATGAACTGCCCTTCATCCAACAAACAGGTGCGCCGGTCGTGAAGTGTTATTTCACCGATAATGTCCGACAGGAAGTGTTCGTGCCACATCTCAGCCATGGTTTGGTTTGGCGCAGATTCGAGGAAAGTGAGGTCGGTAGTGCGCTTCACGAGAGTAAATTAAAACCAACAAATCTGTCTGTGAACACACCTTGAACAACCCCTACACCCCTCGTGCAAAATCGGTCTCGTACGCGTGGCCCCCCTGCATTCTGAACGAACAACTTTTGTGTGGCTTCATGCCCCATCCAAGCTCACTCCCCCGACCTCAACCATGGCTCCTGTTTCTACCGCACCCAAGCGCATTAAAGTTTCAAGTATCTCGAAGGTGAAGAAACAAATCACCACCCTGAAAAAACCGAATTTCAACGCAAACGAGGTCAAGCGCGCGACCAAGGAGACCACCAGCAGCTTCAAGTGTCCCGTCTCACCCAGAAAAATATTTCTTGAACCCACCGACGGCCAGGTGCGGCAGTTCTACGGCGCCAGAAATTTTAGTGGCACTTCATACGATCGGTTACCTCAAACCGAGAAGCTCGCGTGGCAAGAGTCTCTGAGAGACAACCTGACCCTGATCGGTTTTCACGTCTACGCCCAGCTCTTCCCGAGCCTACTCGAAAATCGAATCAAACTGAACAAGGCGAGCCACCACTACAGAGACATCGACCGCGCGACGCCCGAGGGCAGGACGCAACTAGAGCAGCGCCGAGAAGCCCTCACAAGACTCCAACGGGTCGGCTCGGCTAGTTCGGTGTTTCACGGGCTCCCGTACTCTGTGGACAAATCGAAGAGTATACTACAGTTCATGAACATGGATTTCGACGACGACGATTCGAGGCAGCGGTTCTTCCTGCAGCGAGATTTTGCCACAATATCTGGGAAGCGAGGGGAGACCAGCTCTTCGAGTGTGTATGCGTCATGTTCTTCTGCAATCGGGCTTATGTGGTTCGCGACCGTCATCATCGGGCGCCCCACAGCTTTCGAATCGGTCGTCTTGCCCCTGAACGTGATGGAGCGTCGCGTGCTCGAGGAGAGGTGGCTTTGCCCCCCCTGCCACTTGGACGGCGCTATCCGCGGCTGGGAGACAGACTGGAGGGGCGTGTTTCGTGCGATAAACGTACCGCACAGAAACATAGCCTACATAATGTTGGAGCGGGCGTGCCAAGACAAGTACATTGAGGGGTTCCACGTAGGAGACGCGTACGGTCTTTTTAAGGCAACCCGCTCGGCCCCGGGTGACGCCGAGAGGATAGCTACACTGTTTCGGGCGTACACCGAAAAAACAAAGTATGGGATCGAGTGCGGACCTGTGGTTGGGAGTCTGGACATAATCCGACAGCGACCCGTGGACTCTGTCGGCCGCATGGACGGCTCCGTGTTGGGTTCCATACATTTGACGTATGGAGAGAGAGCAGGCGTCGCGGCGAAGGCTGCTTGCAACACACCGCAGGGCGGCCCAACGCTCTTCGACGCTAGTGTCGGCGAAACTGACGGAGATCATGGCGCACTTCGACAGCCAGCTTTGGAAAACGAGGAAAAGGCTCAAAATGGCAAACACCGTCAGCACCAACCTGGACCCCGCCGGCCTCAACAAGAAGGTGGATGGCGGGCGTATGTTGGATCCCACGGACCCCAAGGCGGTGGAGATGATGTACGACATGCTCAAAGGCGTCTGTTTCGGCGTTTGGCACCCCCTGAAGAGCCTGATCGGTGAGGAACTCGGGGTTAGCATGGAACACCCCTCCGCGTTTCTTAAAATTTCCAATCAGGAGGCCGAGCTCCTGTACGAGCACGCTAAGAATAAGGGTGTGCTATACTCCGACGTAGCCAATCTCTGCGTCTTACTCGCGCTAAGCAACTGTTTTCAGAGGTCCCAGGTCATGCGGGAGGCAACGATGAACGAGTTCGCTCTTGTTCCGGACGGCACCCACTTCAGGCACACTTTCAAGGACCGAACTTGGAAGACGGCTACCGCCTCAGCGTCGAGTGGGGCTCTTCCCGTTAGTCACTTTGAAATGTCAGCAGACCAAAGCATGATGATACATTTTGTAGCCTGTGTGGGCCACCGCTTCTGCGACGTAGACATGCGCGACGGCAACAGGAGGCTGTTTGTCAATTCGAAGGGGGAAGGGTGGACCCCAAACGACACTCGGTCGCGTTTCAAAAAGATTGGGGCGTACTGGCTAGGAATTGAAAACTTCTCTCCCCATGTGTGCCGTACGTTTTGGGCCACACACGCCCTGAATTCGGGCCAAGTCAATAGCAGTAATATCGACGACTTTAGCTCCTATCTCCAGGTGTCGAGTGCCACGTTAAGGAGTAGCTATGCAGCTGCCTCTGCAAACACAGCTGCCCACACAATAGGCAACGTCGTGCTAGGTGGCGTAGTTGACTCGGCTTGCACGGGGGGAGCGTCGGAGAAGGTTAACCATCCATACGGCAAGAGACTTAACGCAGCGAGGATGGTGTTCATAGATGACATTCGCACGTCTCTACACAAGTACGGGGGGGATGGAAAACTCATGTTTCGTGATTTGGTGAAAAAGCGCAAAGTTGGTCAGCTCCGGGACGGCGAGAAGTGGTTTAGGTCCGAGAATACGTTTTTTAAAGATGAAGGCGAGACAAGCTTTACCAAGTTCAGAAAGACGGCGTGTGTGTGATGTGTGTGAAAATGAATAACAGAAGTTCGTAGATGGACACGTGAGTGTGATTTGCAAATTAATAATAATTATGTCCCTTATAAAAACGGTTGACACGCTTGCGCAGCTGTACATATCTTCCACCATAAACACACACAACGGTGGTCCTGTGAACAGATGGCAAGCGTGCCAAAATATCAAGGCGAAAAAAGAAAAACAGGGGCGACTGTGGCAGCGTAAGGTGTTATCTGCTGCTGTACAGCACTGAAATCGGCCGCCAGCGCCTCCACATGCTCCGATTTCATTTCTGATTTTTTGTGCACAGGCGCACGAGTCAGGGGCACCATCGTGCAAAATTTCAAGGCCGAACACTAGAAATGGTGCAGAGTTATGCGTACACTTTACCCGTGAACACTGCTGTACAGCTTGTTTCGAGCTTTAAAATTCAGGATCTTCGAGGATTAACTTGTAATTTGGTGTGTTGTTCCGCCAGGTCAGGCGCACTGCTGTATATTTTTTTTATGGTCAACCCATAATTGGGGCCGAGATACGGGCCTAAACGTGGTACGCGCGCCAGGGGGGTCTCTAATTTCAAGTGATTTACTGCCGACACACAGACAGAACACCCCCACACCCACCAATCCGTATTATTTGATCAGTGGGTACGCGTGAAACCCACATAATTTGTTTTTTTTGGGGAGGGGAGGGTGGGGTGTAATTTTACACCCCCGTGTTATTCGACGTACAATACGTCACGTGCGCACGCAGGGGGGAGAAAACAGCAAGCACGATAGGCGCGTCTAAAATAAAACTTCCTGCACGGGAAGGCACCGGGACACCTACGGGGACGATTTGCCAGCGTTCACGCAGCGCGCGGGCGAGTTGTGTGACACATACGAGCGTGACCAAAAACCCAGAATGCGCGCGGCGCGGCAGCTGGTGCGCAGCACACACATCTCGCGCGCACACGTCTACCTGTGCACACGTCTACACGCGCAGACACCCGCAAACACACCTTCCTGTCGCACAGAGTCCCCCGGGCACCCTGGTAACCGATCCCGCTGCTGCGCCGCTCGCTTCCGTTGTCGTGTGAGGCAGAACGAGCGTGTGACACAGACGCAGGCACGCGACGGTCACGGGACTGTCAGGTGGCGGGACTGTCGAAAACAATATGGAGGCATTTTCAGCCAGAGAGCTTTTTGGGCATTTTCTCGACACCACGTGCTCCGATTGACCTCGGGTTTTTTGCGTTCGGTTCGTATGACCACGGTGCGTGCTGTGAGCGCCGCTGGCGGCGTGTGATGCTGTTCTGCGCGGCAAAGAAATGCCCGACCCGAGTTCGATTGCCACTTCGGATATTTTGGAAATAAGGGCAATAAAATGTCGCCAAATCATCGGATTGACCTAATTTTTTTTTCAATACTGCTGTACGGGTCGTGTGCATGCGCCTGCGAAGTTTCGTGAGTATGCATGCATTCGGCGATGAGTTAGGTACGAGAGAAAGTAGACTTCGGCGTGGGTATGCCCAGATTTTCCTCACAAGCAGTTGACACGCTTGCGCAGCTGTCGTTTTTTTTGTGAATATTTGTTTCGACCACGGGCACCAACTCAAATTAATTCACGACAGCCTGTACGTCAGATGTCTCCTTGTACATTTTCCAAGACGTGTACCCGTTTGGTTCATGGCCATTAGCATTGGCTGTCGACGTAATGGCATACATCATGCGGTTGGTTGCGTTACTGACAAGGTAAACCCTCCTGAATAACTGTTTTTGCGACACCGCCAACCGTGCTCGAACTGTGCAAGACTACTTGAAAAGCACGCACGTCTACACGGAATAGCATCGAAAACAGCACAAAAACAAGGGGAGTGTTGAAAAGGTTGGTATACATATATATACGTACATGCGGGGACTGCTTTCTGCTGTCGGGTGCAGGATCCACAGCTGCGCTGTAGCGGCTCACGGTGCGTCAGCGGTCGTTCGTCGTGCGAAAAATCAGTTCATCTGTGAAATCAAGTGCTGAGTATGCGTTGCTCCTTTGCATCGGCTGATGCAAACATTGTCGACTGATTGCTTTTTCCGATGTGGTTGTGCAGGCAACGGGACATTGTTCACGAATCAAGAACATAAATGTCGGTTAGTCTAATGCGTTATTTGCTTTTTCCGATATGCGCTGATTGGCTGTTGGCCACAGTGCAGATATGAAGCAACTCCGATGATCCACCCCCGCCTCCCCACACACACTTTCGACCACCACACCACTCCATTCCTCCCCCTCTCCTCCTACCCAAGAGACCGCAACTAGCACCAGCTTCAGCGCGTCGACGCGAGTGGTAAGTGCTTGTGCAGATGTTTAATTGCGCAGCAATGAACCATGGGCATCAACGCACCGACCTCGTGTTCTGCGCTACTCATCTCGACGCTTGTGACACTACAATACCCCTCTTCTGGCCACCACCGTTGATCTACATCACTATTGTCAACTTTAGAAAAACCAACTATAAAGTATCATCCGCAAGTGAAAATCCGGAAAAAATCCTTAAAACCACACCTGACCGAGCAATTGGCCGAAACCACGCATACCGATGTTAGTCGACCCTACGTTGTCGCGATCCATTTCAAACTCTGGTGTCAGGCGGTGAAGTCTACAGGACTCTTCCGGTGATCCGATCTTAAAGTTTTTGCAACTCCGGATTCTCCGTTCTTTGTCCTCGACCGTGTCCTCTCCACACCCCGGGCACTTCTTGGAAGTATTGTACTCCTTCACCATCAACACCACGCCTCTGCTGGCCATCTCTCTAATCAAAGCTTTCCTTGGGGCAGATGCCCTCCCTTTCTGCGCACGAAAAGACGCTTTACCGAACAACATGATCCTGCAAGTGTCTTCTACGTGTCCCATGTACCTGTCCGCTATCTTGGCAAGTGTCTTCTGCGTAGCTCTGAAACGATCAAACCTCATGAACTTCCTTCCTGTCTGCAAAGTCTCTAGGAATAACGCCGGACCATTTGCACACCAACTTTTGCAGTACTGGATGAACGTTGCGAGGCAGGAAGTTCTTTTCTTCTCGTTGCTAAGACGATCGATGGCTACTCCGTACGGCTGGTCCTTGCGCCTGAACGTCTCGTACTCGTCTGAACGTGATGCAAGAGTGTCACGACGATAATCGTCCCCGAACACACACGTCGAAGTTTTGAGGATGACGCCAGGGTCTTGCTTCGCCCAAGTGCTAGCCGTAGCCGAAGAAACGTTGATCACCTTGGCCTGGCCCGGGTCCGCGGACATCACGACGACGTCTTCCCTGATGCTTGTCGACTCCAAAAGGCTGGATATGTTGTACACCCCTCTTCCCTCTTTCAAGAGGCTTTCTAGCTGAGCGTTAGCCCGGGGCAGTTTGTTGTACCCCGCCTCGTTCAGCTCGCTGGACCCGGAAAAAGCTTTCCTTCCGTGGTCTAGTGTCACAAGCAGAAGCTTGATCTGTACACCGTCCGTCAAGAAACTCTCGCCAATCATCCAGGGGCACTTGTCCGGACCACTTCCTAGCAGACTCGAGAGGTAGCCATGCTCGCTTGACGCGTACCTGGCGTTCTCCTTGTTCACGAGACACTTGATATTTGCCTCTTTGGAAAAAGGTCGGAGGACGTCCTTGTACCACCAAGCATCGTTGGAGTGCAGAAGCCCCCATGACTTGAGCGTCTTCATGTCGATGTGGATGAACACTGCCCCCGTTGAGCAAATGGGTAGCACGGCAGTGTCTTTGGGTGGAGCGTAGGTGAACTTCTCGCCCAGCTCGTGCTTCACGAACTCGTCCCTCTTCTTTCTGCACGCCTTGTCTTCACCGGGAGCGAACAAGTGGGCTCGGGACACGGCCTCCTCGTACATTCTTCTTGACTCGGCGACGTAGGTGTTGAACATCCAGTACAGGTGTTTGATCGTTTTTGCGATTTTGCCGTCTCCACAGTCTCGATCAGAGAAGTCCTTCTCCCTCCGTGCGAAGTCGATAATGATGTCGGTGTCTGTCAAGGGTCTAACGCTCGTGACGTTCTTCGAAGCTTTTGTGTGTCTTCGGGTGTGCCGTCGAAGTTTGTGATGATCTTCTCCGCCAGGTTGTAGAGCTTCGTCTTGTACTTCTTGTAATCAAGGTCTCCTTGAGATATCCGCCCTCGCAGAAAGCACATCGTGATCGAAATCCTCCTCTTTTCCGTGTGGTGTGTTGCACGCGTCGACGTTGCCGTTGCCATGCGTTGTGCCTCGTGCTCTCGCTGTTGGTCAAGGCCCAGTTTTTTGGGAGGCACGAGTCGTGTCAAACCCGTTATCTCGGAAAAACGGTCGAAGTCGGCGTTGAGATTCCCCCCTCCTCTGCTTTCGATGCATGATGACAAGCACGACTTGAAAAAAGCCCTGTCGGGCTCCGGAAGGGCTGACCCGTTTTGAAGACGTTCCATAAACACAAAGTTTGCGAAGAGAGACGCCAGAACTCGTTCACGGGAGAGATGATCGACCGCATCATTGACCTTGGACTGAAATGTGTCGCGTTCCTCATCGGTCGTTGCCGCCCGAAATCCGACGCTCACGGTTCTTATCCGCTCCTTTTGAGACACTTTCTCCCCGAACCTGACTCTCGAGAAGAGCTGGCAGCAGTAAGTACCCTTGCAACTTTTGGGTAGATTTCCTGAGGCCGTGAGGTATTGATTCGGGTACAGGCCCCTCACCGTCTGCAGAAAGCCCGGGATGTTCTTTGGAGGTGCCCTCGGAGGTATCTTCTTGTGTTTCTTCTTCTTGTGCGAGTTTCCATCCGAAGATGGTCTCACCATGATGAAGAGGATGATGGAGATGATGATGAATTGTGAGACGGGATGCGAGGTTTCACAGTCAAAAACTTTTGAGTAAACTTTCGCTTTCGGTATTCCACCGCATGTAACGTCCGAGGACATGATTGGTAAGACGTTTCTCACCCGATGGTCTGTAGTGCATCCGACCGAACGGCGTTTTTGACTCTAGCTCTGCTACTCGTAGAAACTTGTATCTCGTGGGACTAGAGACTCTTTTCACGTTACGAAGGATGTGTGTGACATGCGTGTCGAGAGTATAGAGATATGACGACTCCTTCGTACTGCTTTGCATTCTCAGAGTGATCGTGTCTAACAACACTCTGGCCTCCACCTCCTGGATGTACAAAGCCGGTGTTTTTGCGTGAGCTTTTTCGAGCTTGAGATTTGATTTTAATCGTTTGAACGACTCTTCGACCCGCCACCTCGAGGCGTACATAGTCTTGATATCCCTTCGAGATAGCGACGGGTCGTTCGTGAGGCAAACGTATGTTTTACCGTCGATAAAATATTTCAAAAGACGCGCCTCGATACCGAGAATAAGGCACGCGGCCTCCGTGCGACACGAGTTAAAGAAAGACCTGGTGCCTTTGAAAGCGTCTATCTTGAGCCGCCAAACGCCAAATGCATGAGAGTCGTGAACACTGCGAAGTAAGTCTTTGGAATAGTATCCTCTATCGAACAACAGCGTGTCACCTTTCCGTACACTTCGGAGCATCGAAGTCGCTGCTCTTCTTTCATTGAAATGCTTCGTGAGCTCAAAGTCGATACACGCTTTGGTTTTGACATCTACCATCGAAGAGAGCATGACGAGAGGTCTTTTGGCAGGACGCGATACTGGTTGGTCGTTTGTTCGTGTCTTGTAACCAGAATTGATGAAAGAGGGGTGCACGTGCACCTTCGATCCATCTACGGCGAATACTCGTGGCTCGTGTGGTCCTCGGTGTAAGAACCGATTCACCTCTTTAAAGGCCCCGATCGGAAGCTTTTTCCTGGCCGAGTGTACTGCCTGCGACGAGTAAGCCTCGTCTTCCATTTTAAGGACATGGCTAACACCTCTACCTTGAACACAGCACCTCGTGAGCGTGAAGAACAGCGAAGATGTATCCATTTTTCTCCGTCTCTGTATCCATTGTTGGTCGCATTTTCTGAATGCATCGTATATTTCGGGTGACATCGGGCGAGCCATTTTTGTATGTTATCATAGAAAACATTTAAGTTTCCAACATGCTTAAGTTTACAACAATGATCTACATGGGCCAACGTGTCAAACGACGAAGATCCTCTAACTGGTAACTCATCTCGACGCTTTCACCACCTTGCACCTTACACTGACTCCTCGTTTCTCCAGACCACCGCATTCCATCAAGATCCATGGCGGCCAACGCGTCAAATGATGAAGATCCTCAACTACTGGAAGGTGAGGGCTCGGTAGCTTTATAATGCTGATTTGATCCGAGCCGAGTGCTGCTGGATAACCACGGCTGTCCCGGTTGATAATGTGAAGAGATGGTTAAGTCGTTTACTATTGGTCGCCCTCGTAGACACAAGCAACGGAAGAGAGTGGGCACCACGGTGTATCACAAACGCCGAGGCACGCGAGCAACAGTCGCAAGACACATTCGGAACTCGGGAACACAGACAGCACGGGACGCGTGACGCGTGGCCAAAGATTCTACTGCCGGAGATACCCCGAAGATCCAAATGACCGATGGACGGCCAAGCACTTGCGCACTTACATAGCTCAAAACCACACATGAGTACTACCACAGTAGCCTTCGTAAGGATGGCATAATCCACTACACGAACATATAATGTAAGTCGCCCGTCCCGGGTCCCTGAAGCACGCCCGTATCTTGTATTTGAGATGACGCCCGCACAAAGAATACAGTTCGGGTGGCTCTGGCGTCATCCAGATCGGTGCTTGCTTTGACGCAGGCGCTGCTGTTCAGCACACACAAGAGGGCCGGTCGTGTACCATGTGACGTTTCCTAAAAAAATTCATCGCTGTTCGCAGATCCGGTTACCGTCGGCGAAGACTCGAAGACGGATCCTGGCGTCTCGGATTCGGTTACCGAAAGCGAATATGAGGAGACGGACGTCGACGTTTTAGACAGCAATGGCACCGTCTCCCGAGAAGAAGGTGAACTTGAAATATAATATGTACTCCAGACGGGATGCAAGACAGCAAATGTACTGGTGTCTACCGACAGATGTAAGCTGTTGTGTACCAAAGTCATCGCAATGACAAAACAGACTCTCTGCCTCTGATCCCCCTCTTCTTTTTCTTCGACCAGCGCGACCACGAACCACGGCGCAAACGGTACAGGATCATCGTACAGATGGTATAAATCGATTTGGACGATTCCCTCTCACAGTCCCGGCATTACCTACAAGATAAATGAAAATGCCCGATTCCTACACTAAACTCAAGTAAAACCCCTTGCCAACATCTACTGCATAAAGATTTTAAATTTCTGACCTCTGGGTGGCATTTTCGGGCCAATACGTCATTTTGAAGTCGCGCGACTTATCGATAAGTCGCGCGACTTATTTTGTGCAAGAGGGTTGTTGTGTGTTATCTCCGTTCCCACGCACAATCATATACGGAGTATGACATAGGACACCCCCACCCACACTTGTACTCCACCTACCGCCCCACTGTGAAATTTCCATCCACGGGACCCCGGCCCGAATCTTGCACCCACGGAACCCCCTCCAGAATCTTTATTTGGCGCGCGATAGACCACGACACTTGATCGCTTTCTGTTTCTCCTATGCCTGAAGATAGGATGGTTCCAAAGCAAGATTGATCTGTTGCAGATCTGTCGTCGTAATCTGAACCCCTCCTCTTTTGTTACGTCCATGTGTCAGGTGAAGCATGGCAGCGAAGACGAGGAACAGGCAGAGGAAAGAGAGGGCGAAGGCGAAGAGGCGTTCCCGTACACGAGCGCGGGCGCAGACACCGGCGGGGGCAGCAGCAGCAGCAGCAGCAACAGCGGCAGCAGCGGCGGCGGCGGCGGCGGCGGCGGCGGCGAAGAGAGTGCAACGTGTATATTACACTCTGGATGGCAAGATGTTTGTGGCCATGTCCAACAGTGGCTCTAGCAACAGCTGCGGCCCCATCTCCTTGCTCCAACGATCGATGGTCCGTGACGGAGTGCCGATTCCTGCCATCATCGAAGCCACCAATGGCGAGCTCGCGGGTGATGTCAAGGATGCCCTGCAGTGCATTCGCGACGCCACCGTCAGCAACTCGCACGGCCGCGACGTCTTCGATGAGCACAGCTCCGACATCAAGGACGAGATTCTTTCGTTCAACGACCTGGTGCACAACGCGGAGGCCCCTATCTTTTTCGACGGACACGCGCACTTCGAGGCTCTCGCATCACTCGAGGAACTGCTTCCGGTGAGTCCTGTCTCCTCGAAATGAAATGAAGAGAGTGTTGTGTATTCGTGTACAACTTTGTTTTAGGGAAGATAGCCAGCCCGGGCATTTTCCCTCACATTGTCTTCGTTTTTTTCAAACAACTCTTCAATAGGTGACCGATGACGTAGAGGAGGCAGGTGTCGCCGTCGAGAAGTGCGAGCAGGAAGGTGTCGCCGTCGAGCAATGGGGGCCCCGAATCTCCAAGCTTGGCGTAGAGGAGGAAGGTGTCGCCGCCGAGGAGTGGGAAACCCGAACGTTCACGGTTGGGCTGCTCGACGGCGCCATCGACTATGCCGCGGGCGGGGGTGTTCGCGGGGCCGGAGACACCGCCTCTTCTTTGCTTTCAACGCTCCTGTTCGCGTGTGCGATCCTGGCGTTGCTTCGAATCGTCGTGGCCTTCTCCCGCTGCATCGGGGACGTCGTTCGGGCATGGATGGTACGAACAAGTCTTGAATATATAACGTTGTACATGCACATCTCTCTCTCTCTCTCTCTCTCTCTCTCTCTCTCTCTCTCTCTGTCCCATCGCTCCCACTTACCTATTTCTTCCAAATACATGTTTTCATCTGTGTTTGCTCGTTTTTACCCTCGTCGCACGCGCATTGACTTGACAGATTGGTGTGGAGGTGACAGCGGATGGCGGTGAAAGGGGGGTGGACAGCCTATTTTCCCGCTGCATCGGAGACGTCATTCGGACATGCATGGTGCGAA
>CACKRE030002067.1:16046-28241 GCA_902602495.3 Ectocarpus sp. CCAP 1310/34 | reverse complement strand
ATCTTAATCTAGACCGACTGTGTACCCTATCTGTGCCATACAGCAACACTCCTTAACACTATGGAACGCCGCGCTTTGCTTCGCCTCATCACCGGTTCGGTTTTTCGTGGGACTCTCTACACTGGCTGAAACAACGACAATAGCGAATTCATCCGTTCGTAGCTGTACGCACAGTTAGTACCTGTTGTGGGATCTTCTGGAGACCATGAGGAGATGTGAGGTAGGGAACTGAAGTTTGCGAGAGGGTCCACGGCTGTTCGAAAAATACCTTAAGTAGAAATTCCCCGGTGCTGCACCAACCGCTTCTCGCCCAATCCATGCCCAGTGTGCCGAGACAGCAAGGCATTTGCCGAGCTTGTTGTCAAGAAGCATGCATTTCCTCGAAACTGAAAGGGGTCATTCGTAACCTGGTTTGCTGATGATATTTATGTTATGTATTTATGTTTACGGGGGAGACAGAGGCGAATGAGGGGGCAGGGAAATGACAGCGAAAGAGGGGCAGGACGGTTGGACCTCTACTCCAGTACTGCTGCAAACCAACTGTGGAGGCGAGGAGAGCAGCGGAAGGATGTGCGGTTACACGTACACGTATGTGCGCGGACTGGTTGAAGTACTGATCATCAGCAGAACATGCATGCGATAGACACACACACAGAGGAGGCTGACCTCTGCACCCGCTGAGAACTAGGCGATAGATGAGAGACGCTCATCCTTTTGTTTATTTAATGGAATATTTCCTGGAAGTTAGTCAGAAGTGAGTCGGTATAGAGCGTGAAAGCGTGACCTTGTCGTGGAATTCTTTGTTCGTCTGTATTATACATAGATTGTCTGAGGCAAGGTTGCAACAATATTGGTTTCTATTTTTCAGAACAAAAAGCACCCGTATGGGCCGCCCTGAGAAACAGTTACTTGAATAATGTTTTCCCGTCTCCGCTCATTACCTTCAGCTATTCGTACTGGTCCAACTAACGCGGACGCCTTCTGTGGCTAGACTACTCTGACTACACGAGAGATGGGCTTGCGGCAACAACGCGACCCAGTCGTTGCAGTGTTCGGATGACTCGCTCCAGGCAGGGCAAGGCAAGCGCAATCTCGGAAGTATGGCCAATGCCCTCTGCCGGTACAGCGTCTGGACAGCCAGCAGCGGGCAACCCATCCACGATGAAAGATAAAATTCAGTAGTGCGAAATATAGGTGTTCGAGTGTGTCTATCGCACGAGATGCGGAGGTCAACCGCGTGTACATGTGATCCTTCAGTTTCAGTTGCTCGGTTGGATTTGTTCTCAAATCGGTAACAATCATGTCACCGACATTTTCTACCCAAGATCTGTTGCCCCGCTCGTTTGGCATGGTCTCCGCATGGAGTTGATTTCACCATCATGTCAAACGGCATGCACAGCCACGGAACGGTTTGGAGGGGGCCACGACCGTCTAGCGTCGAGACCACGGTACCTGCGGTCAGATGAATTCACACGGAAGCCACGTCGCTCTCAGGCGGCCGCAAGCTGTCGAAATCTCTGATCACGATCCAAAACACGCTCCATGGCACCTCGCAACACTGCAGGTGTTTTGCCGGAGAGCGCACACACATTTATCGGAACGCAACCGAAGCCTGCCTTTGCGGCACAACCCCAGTATTCCCCTGTATTTGCTGTATGAATCCAGTATTCCTCTGTATGGGTTACCCTGGGAGTGATTTTTGGTGTGTATGGTGGTGCTGGCACTCCTCTGTGTGTGATACCTTTGTTCTATGTGTCACGCACGCCATCATGTGAGCCCGCAATTAAGGTGGCTCTCGAGCGCTTTCGTTTCATTGAGAAGCTGAAGGGATGTTCGTATGTATGGCATGAAGCCTAAAGCTCTGACGACGGCAGTTCAGGCGTTGCACGAAGACAGCCATATCGAGATCAACAGGCGCGCGGTGCCGAATGCGGCTGCCAGTGTGCATGGGGCAGAGCAGCCGAGGGATGCTGCCGGTGCGTACTAAGAGGTATGTCCATGTTTCTGTTGAGACTGTGGCTTATTTTTTCTTTTGTCGCATGTTGTTTGTTACTCAGCGCGCAGTCCGGGCGACCAGGCCCACACTACCGCAGTTAGAAATTGGGAGAATATATGCCATGACACCAAACCAAGAAATATTGGCCGTGAATAGCGCATGCCGTCCTTGTGGTTTATTGTTGTCGCCCTCAGAAATTGCGGGCGCTTGACATGTTGGGTGGTGTTAAAATCACCATGCAGTTCCAGATCATGGCCGCGACTGGCGACGGCGGAGTGTGCGCGATCAATCAAGGTGGATGACAGCGGCCGCCTGACGCATATCTGGTGGCAAACGAGAGAGAAGGAAGGTCGCCGGTCGTCGTGCCCCAAGCGAATACTGCCCTGCGTCACATGGTTTGCTTTCATTTAGTGTATCGCTTCGTACGTACCGCTTGGCCGTCCGCAAGTGTAGAACCTCTGAGTGAAAGGAGAACGTAGCGAAGGAACGTGTGCGTGTGATGCTACGAACACACGTCACACCCGCAATGAGATGCTCTCGACCGCCTTCGACGTAATGCTCCGAACAAGTAGGTGGCGCTTGGATAGGCACGGTCCCGTTGCACTGTACGACGACGCCGCCGTGCAGAACAGGAAGTACCGCATGTTCCGTAGCGTGCTCGCTGTCATCGATTCGTATCGGACGCGAATCGATCGTCGGCTGAAGCATAAAGGCGAACACGTGACACCACAACGTACACTTTCGTGTGGATGCTGGAGAGTACCTTGAGGTCTCGTGGGGGGAAGCAGCCGGATATCTTCACCCAGCATGCGGATGCGGCCATGACGGCGGCGTGTTCCCGGACGCGCTGACAAGGCGCCTTTACTGGCACCTCTACAAAAATATTCTGAAGGCCCTCGCTAAACCCTTGGCGGGAAGATTTCGGAAAGAGTATGGCGTATTCTGTCGTGTGTGTTGGCGTGCTTCGTCTGGCCTCTCCTGGTCTTGCGACGTACACTCGCACTCGTAACCCCTGTGCTAACCTCTGTGCAAGTTCGTACGTTATCACGCATCAGTGCCGCTTATATGTCATCTACTTGGAAGAGTATTTCCAGCGTCGTTGCGTACACCGTGATGCGAGCACGGCCTCGGCTTGGACGGAAACGAACTTCAAGACGTTCCGTGTACACAGAAAAAGCAGCACAAGCAGCACCAGCCAGCAGCAACCCGTAAGCACACATACATAGTCTGTTGAGTTCAGTGAGGTTATTCAACCCCTTGTCAAGGGTCTACGTGAAACAATATTTCAAGGCACGTAGGCCTACCGAATCGAAAATTGGGGTCCGTGTGGGAGGGGACAAATGGTCGTGCATGCCGTAGTCGTTAGACCATTGACCTCGCATCCCCAGATCGCCGGGACGGAGCACGCCGGGTTCTCACCGCACCAGGCTCTCACATCACCAAGCGCGAAGCGCCGTGATATATTCGGCGAGTCGCATGAAGGGTGCGCTCCGCCCTGTTAAGGGTGTTCGGCATCTTGTGCTCACTTTCTTGGGTACGGATGACAGCTGCGTATGACTTAATTTATTTACTGGTGCTTTCACCTCCAGAGACAGTTGCAAGCACTGTGTAACTGCCTCGAGGGTGCCTGACCTATTCATCATAACAAGGTGCGATTATCCTTTTTGCGCGGAGTGAGGGTTCTCGACCCCGAACAACATGATCTACTCTACGAGCATTCATGGTTACCGCAAAAAAAAGAAAACGCAATAGAAAGGCAGTAGCCTGGTTGCCGAGCTCACGAAATAATCGGGTTGTTTTTCAACATCACTACCAAGCGACGACAACCCAACCCCGATGGCAAACACCGGGGGGTTCGCGGGGGGGGCGCTCTGATTTCTTTATAGAGAATTAACCAGAAACGGGTACACCAGGGTGGATTATCACCATTTCAGGGTACACTTGAAAATCAACACGACACCAATCTCCGACAGCATCCGCCGTAGATCGCGGCGAAACCAATCAATCGCTTTCCGTATCCTGCGTCCTGTGCCACGGAAGAAAGATGCACGAGGAAGGTCGTGCCCGTTTTTCTCTCTCTGTGCCTCTCTCTCTGTGTGCTGTTACTGATCAGTACCACACCGGAGTACTCGCGCGTCAAGCGAGTCCGACCCTCTGTTGAGAGCGGTTGCCCATGAACGATAAACGAGCGAGCGTTGTTGGTGGTTGGTTGTGGTTATGTATGTGCGGTACCCGGTATGTGCAGTACACGGTTTTCCCTGCATGGTTTTTGCTAGGGCGTCGGGCGCCGGGATTTTATGACCATTTCTGGGCACAAAATCGACCTCTTCCGGGTCCACCAGTAAGCAATATCGGTCACACCAGAGGGTCCTTATTCCAGCGGAAGTTGTACCCGATGGATGTTTCCTAAGAAATGGGTACAATGGTGTTTCGGCCAATCAGCTCACAGCCTGGGGGTGCAAGCGTGTTGATTTCTAACTGTACCCTAAAGTGGTGATAAAGTACCCGGGTATACCCGTTTCTGGTTATTGGCCTTATGTATAACTGCCTGAGGGGCACCGTGGATAGAAACATATTTACAGTAGGGGAGGTCATGGCTTACGTTCGTGAACGAAGCCCCCTATACATATTCCAATGTAAAACGTAAAATGGAAATAGCTCTCCCGCGGCTTTGTGCCCGGAACTTGTTTTGACATACATCCTTACCCTTGTCCCTTTTTCTGTTCGTCTCGCCTTTGAGCCAACACGAAATGTACCGGGTTGATTGTGGCAGTCAATCGTATAGGCCGGTAGCTCATGCGCCTAGACCGTGACTCACGCAGCACCCACTCGGCCTACGTCGTGTCGGGAAGGCCTGGCTGTTCGTGTTTTCCGCAGGCTTTCATGGACGAGTTCAGGTGTGTGCCTCAGCTTTTGTCGTTGGCGAAGCTCGTAGGGAAGTTCAACATCCTCATCGCCAAGTACCCGCAGACGGAGAAGTACACCCGTGTGGCATACGACGACCGCGCACGGTGGGCGGAACACGTGTCGCCTCTGGCATTCTCTGTGGGTTTGAGGACGACATCAAGAGTTGAAGGTGCGTTCAAGGGTCATCTGCCATGAGCGTCTTGGTCGAGAAGCACAGCACGTACGTGTAGTGTTGTCGTTGTTCTTCCTTCGGGATATGTTGAGCGATTTTTGGGGTTGGGGGACGCTATCCTGCTTGAGTAGCGCCATGTACTCTGACATCGGTGTGTTGCTTGTTGACCAACNCCCGTGTGGCATACGACGACCGTGCACGGTGGGCGGATCATGTGTCGCCTCTGGCATTCTCCGTGGGTTCGAGGACCACATCAAGAGTTGAAGGTGCGTTCAAGGGTTATCTGCCATGAGCGTCTTGGTCGAGAAGCACAGCACGTACGTGTAGTGTTGTCGTTGTTCTTCCTTCGGGATATGTTGAGCGATTTTTGGGGTTGGGGGACGCTATCCTGCTTGAGTAGCGCCATGTACTCTGACATCGGTGTGTTGCTTGTTGACCAACTTGTCGTACGCCGTCAGTGCATACCAAGGGTATATCTACTCTAGTTGCTGCTAATGTTTACCACCTCTTCGAAAGTTGTGGCTGTTGTTCGGATGCTGTTGTTCCAGTATTGATGAACGGCCGTCCAGGGTGCACGAAGGAGCCGTCATGCGGGAAAAACGGCAGCAAGAAGGCAGAGGTCTGCTCTCAGCACATACAACGCGGCATGATCAACCTCGTGAGCAAGAGGTGCGGCCATGCAGGGTGCAAACGTGGCGGTCCTATGGAAACGACGGCAGCAAGCCGGAGGTCTCCTCTCAGCACAGCGAGGGAGGAATGGCGATGTCCGGCATGCGGCATGCGGATCACCAGGAATAGCACTAAGACGTGTTGTCGCATGTGTGGTCTCGTTCCGTTCCGAAAGGTCTTTGTGTGGTTAGAGGTCCGTTATGATTGACCTTTCTACATATGTGCGCTACGTACATGGCTCGCTTGGCAACGGGTTTCTTAACGAAGTGTTGCCATCGAAAGAACGTCCGGTCAGTCTTGACAAACAGTTTCTTTCACGTGCCTGGTGTCTAAGTGCATGTAGCCGTACTTGTTTCGCCTTTGATTTCGTCGGCTTGTACACGCTATGCATTTGAGCAGGGGTTACGCCAGGTGTACTACATACCATCGTGTACCTGGGGTCATTGTTGGAAGTGAAACTCGAGGGAACAACCTGAAGTCGAGGTCATACAACGGGGGGGCAACGGGGCAAGAGCGTCGTCCTTGCATAAAAGATCATCAGATTTCCAATTGCACAGCGAGCTCAAAAGACAGTTGTTGGTGATGCAACGGTGACACCTGAAACAGTTGCGCTTTTCATGGAAGCCATATTGGCTTCTCTCCTTCGACGCTGGTAGGGAAACTCCAATTTTCTGTCGGCGGTGGAAGCATCGTCGTGTGAAACGTGCTGCAAATGAAGCAACTTCTCCTTGGGAAGTGCCCTATCCAAGAGGTACTGGACTGATCCGCTGTAGGTGGTATGAGTCCGGATTGGTGGTGCCGTGATCTGTTGGGGCGGGGAAGGTGGTTAAAGCTTGATCCTGAAAAGGAATATGTGCACTTAGGTGAAGGATCGACGCCCTGTCCCTCGACGGGCCTGCCGGCCAGAATGTGGTACAGATGAAGATAGACAGTAGACGATGGATGCCGGGGAAGTAGCGATAAGGTATGTCGCTCATTGTTGCGCTCGAGAACAACTTCCAAAGGTTGACTTCCGCGTACCTACCTTCCTGGACCAGAGCTATGGCTGCTTCTAAAACCACACTTTTGTGGCTGTGAGACAGGTGAGGGCGGTTCTGTTGTAATTGTACTCTTGCCCTAGGACCATTCGATTGATACTTGTATGTATTGGGGGTTCGGGTAAGACTCCAACTTTGAAGCCAGCGGTTCCACTGATGCGCGGCCGCGCAAGCTGCGGTTGGCGCGACCATACAGCTGTAACTGATCCCGAGGCGTCACGCCACTATTTGATCACGCTAGCAGCAGGTGCGGGGCGGTCTCACAGGTATTTCTCTCCTTTCCGGTGTTTTCCCGTATTCATGGTAAGGAGATGTACAATGATCGGCTGTATGCAGGTCAGTCGCCTTCATCCTTTTTCGTATCGAATTTGAAATGGCTTGCCCCCGTCGACTTACGGCCGTTTTAAACGGACCGACTTTTTTGTCAATATTTTCGACATTTGTCTTTCAAAAACTTGGAACCTGTGTGCAGTCATTTTAAACGTGTGACGTGGACTTGTGCAACTTGTGTAAAAAAAAATGACGCCGTCCGTGAGTTGTAGCGCTCACTTCGAGACATTACACACGACACAACACAAACCGCGGAAAACACGACATCATGGACACCGACATGGATATCACGACCACCCAGCGTGGACGGCAGACCAAAACCCCGGCGAAATTCCAGCAGACGGGCTCTCTCGGTGCCGCCGTAGGCGGTGGAGGCTTGCTCTCCAGCAAGATAGTGCTGCTGCCTGGCATCTCGGGGAACACTCATGTTACCACGGGAGGCGCTGCCGCCACCAACACTCAGAGCGAGGGTGGAGCAGGCCGCCGGCGAGGGGTGGCAACCACTGCTCCTACCCCNCTACGCACACTGCTGCACAGTTGTCGCCCGAGGTCTGTACGGCTCACCTGCTGCCAAACACAGCCGCCACTACTAGAAAATGCAGGGATAACTACATTACTGCCCATCGCTCCGAGCCGCTGCGGTAACATCTTGGTGTTTTTGTGTTTTGTTCGGGGACGATAGCAGCCTTTCGAGGGAGTCAAGCTGCCCACAGGCGCAGAAGATAGGTTAGTCTGCAGTACCGCAGACCACCAGACTATTGTCCCGTCCATCGCCAAAGCGTGAGTTCCTCCCCAACTACGGCCTTTGGGCTGGCGCGGTGGTGCGTGTACATCGCACTTCTGCATGGGATACACCGGACATGCGAGACTGACCTTGCCAGCAATGAGAAAAGGCGTTTCCCGTCCGGCATCTCTGCCTGCCACCTGCCACTTGCCAGCTCGCTCCCTCTGCCCCTCCCCCGCAGCCCTGCCCAGGGGAAACTTCGCCGGAGCATCTCACACGGAGAACATAGCCGCCCTAAGAGGAAACATTTGCCCTCAGATCGTTTGATTAGTGTGGCATTCGCAGTTCCTCGAACGCATGAGCTACATTACCCTCTTCACAGACCAGACAAATTGTGTAAGCCGGCTCGCACACGCGCTGGTTGTGATTCTGCGGTACGTAGTTTCCGCCGGCAGATCGAGGACGAGGAGTCGGGATCCTCCGACCAACGCATCTTCCTCTTCCCCTTTGTTTGTGAGTTGCTATCCTGTGTATGTAGCTGTCTGTAGGTGTCGGACTGCAGCAGAGTTATAGCTCGTTCGTCTACAGCGGTATAGTCTACATGTATGTGGTTTCGGTCTACGACGCTCGACAGTGGAGTTAGTGCTGTAGTCTAGAGGTGCCGTGCCTCACGAGGTTGGCGGTCGAATTTTCCGGTGGCAAGGCCCACTCTGATGCCCGCGTTGCTGTTGTTGCTGTCTCCACATTGCAAGATGTGTGTTTTCGTCCAGTTTGTTCGAGCGAAACGAGACTTCGAGTCTGGCCTGAGGTCTCGCCGCAATATAGGGCCCCATCCAGACCAAAAAGTTTGTACTTGAAGTCTGTTCGCTTAGAAAATCTATCACTTGATTTTAGACAACAGGGGTCAGCAGAGGCACTTTTTTTTTCGGAGCACATTGCGGATTGCAGCAGAGAGCACACGCACTGCGGGCGACACCACAGAGAATACAACACACGCACAGCAGACAGCGTACGCGTAACAGGCGACACCCACACATAGCCGGCGACAGCATCTGGGCTTGATGCCGCTGGACTCGCTGTGGTGTGATCAGGCCATGTATTGCTGTCGCGTATGTTTTTTTTTTTACCGCCGCGTTCAACCACCAGCGATGTGAGCACAGCACCACATTAGTTCTCGAAACCTAGGACGCCGATCGCCATCGCATCATTTCGAGCGTGTGCTCCGCTGTGGTGTCTCTTTGCGTGATAGTTTTGTTGGGCATGGGTGCTGTAGGTGGCGAGAGCATCGTTGCGATGTGAAATCCGGTTTGATCATTCGCCTGGCGATGCGGCCCGATTGCTCGGGCCAAAAAAACGATTTGGATTCCACGCCGCCACGAAGGTCTTCCCACACACAGCACCCATGCCTAACAAAACCGTCACGCCCCGAGATATCGCAACGGAGCACACACTCGAAGCGGTGTCATGACGATTGGGGTGCTCGGTGACGAGAAGTGACTCGTGTCCCGCCGTTTCGCTGGCAGTTGCAAAAATACCGAACAAAAAAAGAGGCAGGGGATTCAGGTATGCGGGGGGTATGTATGGCCACGAAAGCGGGATGTGGACGAGGGGGGGGGTATCCGGTAGGTGAATGCTAAATTTCCCACAGCTCTCACACCAGCGCACAGCAGACGTAGTATCAAGTGTGTAGTGTTTGCACTCTGTTTCCGCCCGTGGACGCACACGTCTGACGGCAGTTTCATCCATCAGCTATCGCTACAACGACCGACAGCTAGTATATCTTTTTGGCGACAGTCCCCCCATTTTTCGTGGCGAGACGTGCTGCTGTACACTCTTCGCTGTATATATTATTTCGTACAACTACAACCACCCAGGGTCATACAGGAGGGGGTAAACACCAGGCCTTGTTTTTCTTGTAACACATTTCGTGCCCCACCTTTCTCCTGCGGTGCGTGCTGAATTTTGTAGAGTTTTTTTTTGCAGAAAGCGGCCTGGTAGGGTTGCTCTTTGTTTTGTCAGAGAACTCTGTTTAGAAGGATCGCATGTAGACTAGATGTAGCGCGCAAAAAAAGAGAGACTTGACCACGAGCGGCGGAGGGGGAAGCATGAGTGTCTGTCCGTCTTGTGTCCGTCTGTGACCATGGCCAGGCTTGATAAATACGCAGCAGACTGGTGCCCATTTCACCATGTAGGCACCAAACTGCAATCGAAGATTTGCCCACAACAAGGAATATTTGCCCGAGCGGTCCCATCTGCTACATTTTCAGTCCGTGGTCGGTGCGTCCAGATCGCACAGCACAATATACATGTCGCCTTCAGGCGTCCCCGACGTGGAGGAGGAGGCTTGTTTGGAACCAGACGTACGTAGGCATTGGCTCACGCAAAAGACAGCATCACCCGGAGCCAGACATGGTCAAGGACCGGGGAGGGAGACACACACCACAGCGAGAGTTTTGGGCGAGAACGAGGCGGGAGGAGGGTGTGCCCAATACTACTGCTTTTAGCTCTCGGCAGAGGAACGAGAGGAGAGATGCATACAGGTTGTAGTTGTTGGTCTCTCGGTTTTGTTGCAGGGAGCCAGCAGGCTGCGGGACGTAGGCTGGCACGCAAGACACCACAGACACACACGGAGCCATGGACAAAGGAGGAGGGAGACACACACCACAGCGAGGGCGAGTCGGTGGGAGCAGCGTGTGCCCTGTTTACAATACTGCTGTTAGATTTCGACGGAGGAGCAAGAGGAGAGGTAAACGTTTGGGTGGGTCTCGGTCACCGCTCCTTGTCAGCAGCCAGCGGCGGCAGTTGACGGCAGTGCCTCCATACTTCTCCTTCCGTGGAGAGAGGCACATCACACCAACAACACACAGACACTGTTAGGGGTGCCAAAGCGGAAAATTTCCTACTGGAAAAAATTTGAAAAAGCGTCCTCGGATCTTGCTGATGGAAAATCGACCATCCAATGAAATTGCACCGAACCGTCGGAACCTCCCGAAAAGACCCTCTGACGCACACGCGCGAGGGCGCGGCTGGCCTGTGTGCTTTGCGGCCTGCTATGGGGCACAACACAACACCATTGCGCGGTCCCAGTCTAGAACAGAAGTATGTCTTATGATACGCCCGAGCAGCCCCCGGGTGGTGAGATCGCACCGCCGGCTGTTGCTGTTGCTGCTGCTGCTGCTGCTGCTGCTGCTGGAGAAAACAACAGCAGCAGCGGCGGCAGCAGCAGTCAGGAGGAGCCCCCCATCATCAACGCGCATCGTCTCGGCTGTGTGCTACACATCCTGCACATCTCCATCACCGCGGGCATGACCAGCGCGCTCTTCATGGGCCCGCTTGGTAAGGGTTCCTGGCATGAGTGGGAGCGCGACCATATTTTCTCCCTTCTCGGTATGGTCTGGTACAACACAAGCCGCTCAGAATCGTCGAACGCAAATTTTCAGCGGTGGAAAAGGATAGTGGCGGCGCAGTTCCCTAACGCGAAGCCGTGGCTCATCAAGTTCATCAGGCCTGCTGAGACGCGTTGGATGGTGGTTATGGACGGGGCCAAGCTCCTCTGTGAACGCTGGGAACAGGTCGAGTGGCTTTTTTGCGAGTACGCTGCTAGAAACCTCAACAAGACGACTTTCAGAAACTACTGGGTCCAGTCGGCGTGCATGCTTCGAGATCCTTTGGTTCGTGTGCATGTCATGTTCACGGCAAGGCTCGGAGAGCTGTTGTTCGACTGGGCGTACAACTGGATTCATGGCAAAGGGGGGTCCTTTCTGAAGGGCGAAGGGGTCGNTCTGTGAACGCTGGGAGCAGGTCGAGTGGCTTTTTTGCGAGTACGCTGCTGGAAACCTCAACAAGACGACTTACAGAAACTACTGGGTCCAGTCGGCGTGCATGCTTCGAGATCCTTTGGTTCGTGTGCATGTCATGTTCACGGCAAGGCTCGGAGAGCTGTTGTTCGACTGGGCGTACAACTGGATTCATGGCAAAGGGGGGTTCTTTCTGAAGGGCGAAGGGGTCGGTCGGCGGCTGTCTCCTGGGATGCGTTTGGTGGAGGTGGCTGACTTCTCACGCCTGCTTCTCCAAAAGTTGGAGACGATCCACAAGGATCCCCAGACGTACTTCNTACAACAGGGGTACCTTGCACATCCTGGAAATACATTCCACGTACCACACAATCCTACAACCACTTGGCATTGCTACAAGTATATCTATCAGCCCCCCCCCTGCTTGTGCCCCCCACCGGTGTTTGCCATTGGGGTTGGGTTTTCGTCGTTTGGCAACGACGTTGTAAAACAAGCCGCCCCCCCCGGTGTTTGCCATCGGGGTTGGGTTTTCGTCGCTTGGCAACGACGTTGTAAAACAAGCCGCC
>CACKRE030002066.1:0-12048 GCA_902602495.3 Ectocarpus sp. CCAP 1310/34 | reverse complement strand
CCCGCGCCCCCCCCCCTCGGTGAGTTCAATGGTCTAACTACGGTATGCACGACTATGAGTACCCGCCCTCCCTCCCCCCCGTACTTTTTGGTGTAGTTCCCGGAAAGTGTGGATTCACAAGAAAAGTAATTGGCTACCCGGGCCTACGACAGAGCTGATTTCGGTGATCTTTTACCTCGTTCTCACGACCCTTTCCGTGACGCTTTTTGTTCGTTTCTTTCCTATCATTCTTCTGTGCGATGCAGGAGCGCGGTGGCAGCCCCGGGATGGCTTCGTAAGTGGGTGTGTAGTGGTAATGTGAAACCGCCGCGAACCAACGGCGCTACGCTTCTTCGAGAACACGAACGCTCTCGTTGGCGGTGGGTCCTTCTGTCCCTAGTGGTGGAGAGGTAGCGCGCGTCTCTGTCACTCCGATTCATTAAGGATGTACTTGTATGACACCAACGTAGGCTGTGGACGTCACATTTTTTCTTGCAAGTTGATTTGGGCGGGGTTGCGTCATGTCTGCTGCCGGGCGTGGCTATGGGAAGAAGTGGTCGTGGAAGGAACGGTAACTTCAAGGTTGAAAGCAAAGAAGGTCCTTCAGAATCTGGTCGAAGTGGATGTCTGCGGAAGTACTGGTTTTGTTCTCGACCTGACTCGCTGGGTAGAGCCCTTGAACGAGGCGTAAGTGTGCACGGGGGTATGAAAGTATATTGTTGAATACAGTAACTGTGGCTTGGAATTTCGGCCCAATACAGAGAGACTTGTTGCTGAGGAAGTCACGCCCGTGGGGTCGAAGCGAAGGGTATACATTGTGGGGGGAAAATCCAAAGGGTGCTTTGGACAATATGATGATTGCTTGGGCTCGTCTGACCACCTATATTTTGGTGCGTAACCGTCATGAAAACGTTACACTGTATTGTAGCGGAGTAGAGGTTGTGCGTTCCTCGTCAAATTCGGCAATGAAAATTATATTATATTACACCAATCCATTGCTCTTGTTGGGCTCGTCCCCCGCTGATCCGGCAACCCGCGACCCAACCATAGCGGTCGGCTACAACGTGCGAAATTTAGGCCGCCAACCGGTCATATCGCTGACGGTTTGCCCGAGGCGCTGCCTAATCGACCGCGGTCGTGCCAGTGTTATAAAAACCCTGGCACGTTATGCCCGCTCGGCCTGTATCCCCCCGGGTTCTGCCATATAATAACCCCTCGTTGGCCGGAGGTTACACAAGGCCCCCACACAACCTTGCCCACTGGCCACCTGTGAATGCAAAACAATGGGACTGCGAATGCAGCCGTGCGTAGGACGTGAAAATAATTCAAATATGAAACCGAGTGGAGTCCAACGTACTACATGAAAGATGGGGTGCGATCTTTTCATCGGAACTTGGAGCACACCGTATACGCACACGTGGTGCGTAGCGACACAGCTTGCGCAACTCGTGGCACTCGACCTCCGTGAGAGATCGTGCCGACTTCCCAAGGGAAAAGCAGGATAGAAAAACGTAGTTATTTCGTCGGTGAGACCAGAAGGAAAACAGAGTGGTAAGATGGAGGGGCTGCACGATTCCAAGCAAAGGATGCCCACCGTAACCCAGTTGAAGTTGCGTCCCAAAATGTCATACCAACCAGATGACCAAACCCCTCGTGAACAGATCCGACTAAGGTCTTTTCGTGCGAAAACAACACGTACTCGCGCACTCGACCTAAGGTTTACCGATTCTATTTCCTCTGCAACATCTAGTCGAGAGGTATCAAAAAGCAAATCAAGCAACGTACTTTGGTACGTGGAGAAATTCAGCAATCTGTGATACTCAGACAAACAGCTGCTGAAATGACGAATGCCAACAATAAGTGTTGTCTTCAGAATGAAGCTTAGGGTTAGCTCTACTCTTCCAGCAGTATCAGACACAGAGGCATGCTTGCCCCACTGCGCGTCTTGACTACTAGGTAACCGTGACCCTATCCCTTGGTACTTCCCTGTGGCCAACGTATGTATCAGATTTTATGTACGATCGCATATATATTCCGAACAGAACGTAGAGCTCCCGCCCATTCTTAACATAGGATACACCTTCCACTAGATACCATCATCGACCTGCTCCCTAACCAGTTCCTACGTTTAACCTCCAACAGAGGTACACGTTGCACAACCTGGCAGGCTTCACATTGTGCCAGGTAAATCGGAGGTATAAAGTGGTCTCCCTGCATCCATTTAACCTGGGGTGTTGAACGCGTAGTAGGCCTGTATGGACAGTGCGAAGAGTGGAGGCAATCGCGGATCATTCGGGTGTCGAAATGCCTACGGAGTGAAAAATGTGCGCTGGACTACAATTGAACCAAACCATACACCAATCCATGGCACACAAGATGAAAAGTCGTCGACGGGATGTTCCGCACCGTCTCAGCCATAATCTTTGGTATTATTTGAACATTAAAGCTGCGGCACGATTTCGAGATTAAGGAGAAGGACGTCGTGTGACGTGGGCGCTACCACTGTTAAGAGATATCTTTGCGACTAGGTTGCTTCTAGTCGATTTCGCAAGGCCACAATTGATCAATATTACTGACCTCAACGACCTCCGATGGGGGCAGGCGTAGTACCACCTCAAGGCGTTGCCCCGGTCATGGTAGGGGCCGGCGTACCACGGCCTCCACGACCTCCGATGGGGGCCCGCGTAGTACCACCTACAGCCGTAGGGGTCGGCGTTCCCCCGGTCACGGTAGGGGCCGGCGTGACCGGTGTAGGGGTCGGTGGGGGGGGCGTCGGACTACCTTGACTTGTGGCCACGGTAGGGGCCGGCGTGACCGGTGTAGGGGTCGGTGGGGGGGGCGTCGGACTACCTTGACTTGTGGCCACGGTAGGGGCCGGCGTGACCGGTGTAGGGGTCGGTGGGGGGGGCGTCGGACTACCTTGACTTGTGGCCACGGTAGGGGCCGGCGTGACCGGTGTAGGGGTCGGTGGGGGGGGCGTCGGACTACCTTGACTTGTGGCCACGGTAGGGGCCGGCGTGACCGGTGTAGGGGTCAGCGGGGAGGGCGTTATAGGACCACCTCCACTTGTGGCCACGGTAGGGGCCGGCGAAGGCTCGACTGTCGACGGCGTGACCGTTGTAGGCGCCGGGGTAGTAGCCGGTGAATTCGTGACGGTCGTAGGCGCAGGCGTCGTGGCGGGGCCTGTTCCGAAGAATTGAGCGTTCGTGCGTAATTATCTTGTGGTGCGGTGTTTCTAGAAGAGGACGGTCGACTAAATACGCTGAAGCAAGTAGAGAGCTGTTTGATTTCCTATCTTGAGTCTTGCTCACGTGGAGGTCTCACACTGGTTCATCAACTGGTGCCTGAAAGAAAAGAGTGGCAGCTGCACGGTACAAGTCCTGCTAACGATGAACCTGATGTCCGGCGTGTGGCCGGCCGTTTCCGCTTTCCGCATGCATAGTACGCGTGTTGGAACGTACCTCAGTTATCAATCGCTCAACATGCCTCCACCAGATCGAGTGAGATGCAGTTTTACAGGGGCCAAACTCCGAGGAACACTAGCTGCTGCCTCGACAGTTAGTATTTCCAAGAGTGTGCGTTCGATAGTTATCCGCATGCACATATAAATTTTCACTTGAGTCAGCTTACTTGTCACAACGCAGGGTGCTTCTCCCGTTTCAGAGCAATCACGACCGGAGGCCCTGACTCCACCTCCACAGCAGGATTCCGATCCACCGTCCCTGAGAGTGCACCCAGAACCTCCGCAAGACCCGCAGCTTAAGGAACAGCAAACATCGCTCGCCTGAATACCGACAATCCCTCCGTCGCATTTCGGAACTGTTCGTTTAGGATAAAAAAAAGCAGCGGTGTTGCTTGGTAGAGGAGAGTTCTAGCGAGACAACACATACCAAGACGACATTTTGACGCTCACTGGGTAATGGCGTAATCGTGGGGGTGCTGTTTCCCTAGAATGATTTCGCGCCTTTCGGTGGTAGCAATCATTTAGAGATATGATATGATAGTCAAGAAAAAGCACTCAAGGTATCCAAAACGTGCCAGTGCGAAACGTCGGGGCAACGTGCGCATCAGCCAAAAGGTCGTTACGTGCCCCGCTGTTCACAACATGCGCTGACTTAAGAATACACCGAAATCATTCGGAATAGGCGCGATAGGCGCCACAGCTATATGAGGTACCTGAAGACTGTCGGTCTACTGATGATCTGACCACTACCAGGTATTATATCACGAAAATCATCAATATATCACGACACCAACATATACATGGGATGCTGACGGTTACTGTCCTTTTGAAGGCAACCCATCAACGGAGCACCGCTTACCTTCAACTGTAGGAGGTGGCGTAGGGGCTGGCGTAGGGGCCGGCGTAGGGGCCGCGCCTGTTTTATTTAGTAAGGAAGTTTTCGTTCCATTAAATGCAGTGTTTCAACATGCAACATGACGTTGGCCTGAGAAGGTTGATGCAATACTGTAGAAATTTGACTTTGTTTTCACTGATGCTTGTTGGTAGCTCGGGGTATTACACTGTTGTGTCAAGATGTGGATGGAAGCAGAGAATTGGTCTCGACAAAGGACAGTTACGGTTACTGCCAATGATATTTTATCCAGTTGTGGCTTCCGGCTGTTACTCTTCGGAGCAATAATGTTGGTTTTTATCTCCAGCATGTGAATCAAGCATCAACTATTTGGTATAAACCTCTCGAAGACGGAGTAGACGGACAACAGATAGCATGTATTCATATGCAGTAAAAGGGACAAACGTCGGAGAAGCAAACTCTAATGAAGATGTCTGCAAGTGCAAACAAGCGTCGAACGTTCCTACTGACTCACCGGTCATGCAAGGCGCTTCTCCCGTAATGGAGCAGTACCGACCGGAAGCCCTGACTCCGCCACCACAGCAGGATTCCGATCCACCGTCCCTGCCAGTGCACCCAGAACCTCCGCAAGACCCGCAGCTTGCGGAGCAGCACACATCGCTTGACTGGATGCCGACAATATCGCCGTCGCACATCGGGACTGTTCGGTTTGGACGAAGACAGCATTCGACACACAGCCGCCTCAGAAATGAGGATCAAGTGAGAAAACGCCGATCAGACGTCCCTATTACTCAGTTACGCACTACTCGCGACCCGGCGTGTTTGGGTGGGTTTTTCCAGCTTGAAGCCTATGTTCGGAAAAATATAGTAATATTCAATGTTCAGAGTCAGTCAGTCAAGCAAAGCAAGCTCACAGATTCGAGACAGGACGGTCAGAGACGTCGGGGCAAAAAAACAACGGTTGTCTCCTCCAGATGCAACCCAAAAAGCGCCGACCTTAATCAGAAAAGTCTCGAATAGGCACGACAGGCATCATTCTTAGACGGGCAATGATGGGGCACTCAAAACCCGGGTCAGTCAATTACTGTTTCATTCTCAAACTTAGGACATCGAGCTGTCGCCCAAACCACGTGCAGTTTCGAGGAGCCACGAAGAACACGACGCTTACAGTGGACACTACTTTCCAGGTGTGCGTGCAATGCTGAAGGTTTCCTGTACGTTTTCACACAAACCGACAAGGGAGTACGACTTACTTTCAGGTGTCGGAGCAGGGGTAGGGGCCGGCGTAGGTTCCGGCGTAGGGGCCGGGCCTGACAAATTGGGAGAGGTTTCGAAGTGTTGGATAGTGTTCCACGACAACAATCCGTTCCAGCTGGTTCGCTGAAATTTTTAATATTCCCGGGTTTCCCCGTCTGCCAACTTTTTCTTTTGGGCCGATTTTTTCCGGTTGAGCGATTTTTTTCCGTCTAAGCCGGGTCCCGACGGAAAAATTCACCGGGTTATTTGTTGAGGTTTTTAAGTTTTATTTGGCCGGAAGAAATACGCCGGCAACTTTTTCCGTCGAGGACGGGACGAAGCGGCACGTACGAGCACACGCAATCAAGCGCTCCCTGCGCAGAAGGCTGAGCAGCGGAGACTGGGGTTTCTTTCACAGCAACGTGTGTGCAGTTGTTGGGTCAGTATTCGGGCGCGCGAGAAGGTTCTTGGTGCCCGCGTGCGGCGGAAAAGCAGCTTGCGTTTTTTTCTGAACTTGATCATCTTTGATCGAGGTAGGAGGTCCTCTGGAGGAGGGGAGAGGATCGCGACTCAGCGCGAGGCGGCAGGAGCCCAGGCGGCAAAAGCCCGGCCGTCTGTGAGTGGGCAGGAGGAGAAGGAGGAGGGGGCGTCCCTGAGTGGTTGCATGGACAGCAGTGCGACCGGAGACGAGAGCGACTCCGGCACCAGCTCCAGCCTGGTCGTAGTCGTGGTCCCTACCTCACGTGCACGTGCAAGAGGTACGCAGGAAGTCAGCAGTGACGCCTCGTCACCTTTGTCGAGGGGTTTGACCATGTCGCCTCCCACTCGTTCATCCCCGCGTCTGCAGCGTAGGCGAGGCGAGAACGTGCCAGAGAACGCATTTCATCTCCATCGAGTGGCGCAGACGAGTCGACATCATGGAGTGGTTCAAAGGCACCGTCATTGAGAAACCGTTGGTTCTCCTCAACAGGCACAAGTCGAGCCGCCCGTCCACCGGGGTGTTATTTTTTCCGTCACTTTTTCCCCGGGAAGCAGGCTAAGCGTGTTTTTCTAACGGGTTTTTGTGGGGAAACCCGTGATTCCTGCTGTGGCTATCCGTTTCACGAACTCGGGCAAAGGACCGCCCCCCCGACCCCCAATGGGGCGGGTGACAACACCGGGATGACTAACGGTGAGGGTTTAGGGGAAGTTAGGAGTGAAAGAAGGAAGCACAAAAGAGTACAAGATAGCGGTGTATCGAGACGAATAAAGACGTCAAGACGTGAAGACGTTCGCGACGAGCGAGAGACACAGGAGGGTGCAGGATCGGCCCCCGCGGAATGTGAACCTTTTCCGGTGTCTGGTCCAAACTGTTGTTCAAACACAAATTAAGGCCAGCCTTTTTTTCTTTTCATACTAAAAGTAAGAAATATGTCACGACATCGACCATTCTGCATATTTGTATGTAGCATGATCCGTGTCACGCTCCTTGGTTGTTCCCGTATGTAGATGTAGTTAGAACCACGCAACATAACTGCCTTTTCAACATGTAGAAAATCCCAGTCCCCGAGAGGCCAACGTGTGGGAGCAAACTAACGATACCAACACCGGGGGTGTGAGTTGTTCATTGTGACGCCCGAACAACCCTCGAACTTTCCTATTGACTCACTGGCCAAGCAGGGTGCTTCTCCCGTAATGGAGCAGTATCGACCGGAAGCCCTGACTCCGCCACCACAGCAGGATTCCGATCCACCGTCTCTGCTAGTGCACCCGGAACCTCCGCAAGACCCGCAGCTTGCGGAGCAGCACACATCGCTTGCCTGAATGCCGACAATTCCGCCATCGCACATCGGGACTGTTCGGTTTGAACGAAGACAGCATTCACAACAGAGCGGTGGAGCTTATCAGAATTTAATTCAAGTGAAAGGACGCCGACAAGATACCATCACTAGCCATTCGCACGTTGTCGTCAGATAAATATTTTTCCTTATTTTCAAAACTCGTTTGTATGCCATGCCCGTTGTTGAGGTATGTGACGCTGGCAACACAGCACATTTCACAAGACAAGCTAGATGGGGCAGCACGAAGAGTGGCGGCAGATTCCATTCAATTTGAGGTAGCGGAACTGCAGGCATCATGTACGTACGTACCGCCGCTTGGGGTAGAGACAATAAAACAGACCGGCTTACATTTCAGGGGTCGGATTTAGCTCCTGAAATGTTTCTTGTCATGTGTGGAAATTCGACCCAACCCCCCTCAGAGTTCCCTATGATCCGACCTCAACACAAAACGCTGCGGGCGTTCTTTTCACTCTTTTTGGTTCTCAAGGAATGGTTGGAGGCAAGGAACCACAGTGATTTGCTCCTAAGGAATCCAAATCCGGAGTAATTCATGTGGGAGACGTTCCCCGAAAGAGTTCAAGTAACAGTAAGTAGTTTGGTCGCATGTACTTTCAGCAAGGTATGGCGAAGGTGGGATAACTGGGGTGAAGCTACTTCCCTGTAATGATAACATAAGCCTTACCGCAGCGTTATTCACGGGACGAACGAAACGCTCATATGCTTATGCGAAAGCTAATGACGAGAACTTCGGCACGAATGTGTTTGTTCCATACAGAGAATGTATTTCGTTGGAGGCGTTCCCTTTTTAACAAGGGCCCAGATTCAACTGGACGTTTGGGCACTGGACTGTCGTACAAAATGTGGATCCGTACCATTCGAAGTTACCGTTTACGTCGTAGTGACGCTGTAGGCCAAGATTGAGTGTCCGCTTCACCCATATCTTCTACAGTATGTTCTTGTTGATCGAGGAAAGGCGGTATTTGCGCATTGTTGGGTCTGCGGAGAAGGGCCTGGCAAAAAAATCCGATATGCAGCCAAAACAATCGGCGCCGGCGTCCTTCACCCGCAATGAACGCAACCCCCAAAGCACCTCGGCGCAACCCTGCCAAGGCCCTGAGACACGACTGATCTACCCGGGAAAAGTCTCAACGCCTCTTTCATATTCAAGAGCGTCTCCAGTTCCGTACTGTCGACAATTTGTCAGTCCGATAAGATCACGTTGGACGTGTAAGGTCTGGTGGGTATTCAACACTCTCGATGGTTCCAGTTTTCTAAGAATTTTCCCACTCTTGCACTGTGCCCTTGCGTTGCTCCTCCTATGGAGGTCGCTATGTTTTCACCAACACGGCACTACACACTCATTTTGTCGGCGTTTCCCCACACACAGGTCTCACCTTCGGCCTGGAGGCTGCGCACACTGCTGTTGATCGTTTGGGTGTCGGCCACATGTTCGAGGTTTCCCTGTTGACGGAAACAATCAAAGTACGCAAGGTTTAGGTATGCGTCGACGTTTTCTTCAACGGAAGCAACCGTACCCTTCGGTTCGAGGCAGCGCGCGTAGCATCAACATTGGTCCAAGGCAGGGCATTGTCCGCGTTTATTTTCAAACCTTTGACGCGCTGCCTTCTTCGGGATACACCTCTTCGATGAACAACCAGGTACGTACCTCTCCACAAGGCGCCAGGGACAACCCCGTCTGGTTGCCATACAAACGTTGGTGTGGATGCAAACTTCCAAGAGTAGTGCAGACGTAAACATGAACAAGTCGAAATTCCGAAATAGGGCTTCCCCAGTGATATTGTACTGGTCGAACACCACGGACTGCGTTGTTGCCTACGTGTGGCTTCTGAGAAAAGTGATACAGTACCTCACCTGAAGTACCTGAACCCGCATGCAACCACGAGCGAAATGCACAGGCCTCTACACACACTACGACAACATACATATGAACAGCGAGAGTGAACAGCGCTGCGTTGCCATACTTGAAATGGCCCGCGGCACGTTGCCGCTGTGAACACGCGACAAAATGAGTAAATATTGTCCGATAGACGAATCAGTAACGAGCTTTGTAACACACGTTTAGGATGGCTACAAATATTTCCAATCACACGACAAAACGCTTTTACATCGGCCACTTACTTGCGAGTTATTATTGGTAATCCTGTATGTCCCCGGCTTTTGCGCCAAGAAAGGACTGAAACGAGAGGAAGACAGCCGAAATACTGTCGTCTATACTGGTGGCGAAGTATTTTCGCTCCCGTTCATCTGGTTTTACACCGTTTTGAAGACGCCAGGCCGCGAAATCGAGGAATAAAATGCTCGATGTAGTACCTCGTTGTGTGCGTCCCTGCCCCTGAAAGCGAAGCTGGCGGAGGCCGAGGTGCCGCTAAGAGCAAGTAGCACGATTGGGAGGATGGGCACGATCCCCATCGTCCATGACGTCTTCGTCTTGATCATTACGGTCGTCCTGCACAAATGCAAGCAAGGGGCAGAGAACGGTCCAGAACGAACACTCGACATATAAGACAACGCGGGACACAGCAGCAGGGGATAACCAATATTTCTGGTGCAGAAATGGGGTTGTGACGCTGGCTCTTGCTCGCATACTTGAATCCTGCAAGAGAAAGTACAATCTAAACGCCAGGGTTGCATGTCGCATTCTCATGTGATCAGTAGAGGGCACCACGAAAAGGCGTCGTCGTGCGTGCCGGCACGTTCAGGTTTGCTACTGGAGCTGAAATATCTAACGTAGCAGCAGTCTCTGGAAACAGTCCGAAATCTGCGCCGGAACCAAACGGCATCCAACATTTGTCACATCCTCACCGCCACGGACCGGAATTCCCTGAAAGCAGGTCGACAGCAGTGACTACTGGCATCAGTTACACTGTAAACCCGCAGTTACGGAGGTTTGGGTCGGTATGGCAGCGAGACGTGTGGGGCTTGCGAAACACGGTTGTGCGCGTTACGGCCACCTCAAGCCGCTGGGTCTAGCTCTTTTTCCAGGGGTTGGGAATCCGAACGTATTAAGGCCTCCTAAAACGAGACGAAAACTGAAAACATAACTTTTTTGTGCCCCGCGCCACGCGCCCACACAGCTGTAGTGATTATTGTGTACACACCCACCCACAGCAGCTGGTTCAACTACAAGGAGCCTCACGATGTACCCATGCGTTTATGCGCGATTCTTTTCAGGACTGTTCTTGGGAGGTAATTGACATAAGGTTGCAATCTGCGGGTCTGTGCGAAATGGTTGAGGTGTCTCTTCAAGCGGCACGGCTTTGGAGATGATTTCCTCCTCAAGTTACCCCCGGGATGGCACGCCCAACATCCCCGAAACGGGGACCTAGTAGGCATGTTGATTTTTTTTTTTCTTCCCATCATTGGATTCTGTCGTCTGCCCTTCTGGCCCCTATCCTCCACTTCTACCAGCTAGACGACCCAACCGGGGTCACATCGGAGGGGGGGGTTGAACCCCCTCCTGCTGTTGCTGCCTGAAATATTTTTTGTCGTGAGAAGATTACAGCAATCCCTTCCCTCGCGACTTATGAAGTCGATTAAGTTTACTATCAGCAACTTTGCAGCGCGTCGCTTCTAACAACGGAGACCAGGATTTAATTAGCGAGAGAGAACTCACTCTGTCGGGACTCGAACCCATGACCTGGCCCTTAGCAGGCCGCGAGGCTACCCACTAGACCACCGGGGCGACCGGTATATGCATATGTAGGATTTCGAACATTTTTCTCTTCGGAATGGTTTTTCTCCGACACATTACATTGTCCTGAAGGTTTTAAGTATGTGCCGGGTACTTTGATTTTCTCGCTGTGGCTTTTCGGGTGTACGTCAACGTCTGCTTCTGCTAGTGACGTCATTGCTGCAGGTGCTGCTACTGCTGTAATCCGCTGCGATTATTCCCTCTCCAGTCTGTATTCGTGTTTCCCATGGCCTGTGAGACTTGTGCCCGATGCGCAGGAATCTAAGCGCTGAATAGTTGCAGAACGGCCCCGCAACTAAGAAAAATTCTGTTGAAGACAAAAAGCTCAAAATGTTTACGAAAAATAGGGGAAAGGGCTAAGTAACGCAGCTCATTCTCGATTACAACAGAACAAATGCCTCCATAGGAAACACGATCGTGCGATACCGTCAAGAAAAACAAAGGGGTAGCTGCGGGAGCGTGTCCAACAAGAAATGTTCCACTGCTGCTGCTGCTGCCAAGCTCCCAACCCCTACCGATAGCTCATGTCGTATAATTCTTACATAGGGGGGGCGACAGTGATCTTTTTCCCGGCGCCCCCCGTGTCATAACGCCGCCGTGGGCTGCGCTACCCAATGCTGCTGTACTGCTGTACTGCCACAGCTTCCAACGTTGGCCACACCGAGCTTTCGGTTAAGTGCTCATGAAGGCTTGGTGGGTTGTTGTTGTTGTTTCCCTCGCCAGAAACAAAAAAATAATAGATTCAGCAACATGCGACAGCCCCAAGGAACGAGAAATACGTTTGAAGACAATGGCCGACTTCGGCTGGTCTTTCTGCCCAAAAAAGGAAATCGAAGCTCGACCCGAAGTTGACGTTTCTTTTCTCCCGACCCGTTCTGTATTTCCCGGTAATGGGGTGGGTATGGTCGTGTCAATCGTTACGTTTCGGTTTCATCAAATAGTGCCATGTAGAAGGTATTCTCCCGAAGGTATTTTGCACGGCGAC
>CACKRE030002063.1:0-10921 GCA_902602495.3 Ectocarpus sp. CCAP 1310/34 | reverse complement strand
GGGGGGCGAGATGTACAGAAGTACATTCGGGCATAAAACCCTTCGCCGGGAAAAAATTGATCACAATTAGCAAGCAAAAATTGATCACTCAAGTGTACTGAAAATAGACTTAGGGTTAATTTAGCAACTGGCATACGGTTTAATGTGAAGTCAACAACAACAACAACTGAAAATAGACTGCTCAAGGCTGACCAGCCGATTTTGGAGAGGTGTACAGCACTGGTGTTTGAGGAGGAAAGCGACAGGCACCCCTTCTAATGTCCATACTGAAGTGCTGGGCCGGTCGCGGGGTCGCGGGACAGCCGCTGGGCGTCTAGGGCTCAGCTGCGTCAGAAGTACATCAGCACCACGTCTGTACTTTTTGGTGCGTGCGGATTGGCCAACCCCACACACTGCTGACAGTCCCAGGGTAGTCATTTTTTTTGGCGGCGAGGAGCCCAGGGCCAGAAGGGTGAAGATCTATCTAGACTATGCATATATAAAAAAAAATCGAAAAATAAATGCAGCAAGATGCGTGAGCTCGTGAGCTCTATGATAGATTGCGTGTTCACCAAAATAAATTCGAACGAAATTCGCCTGATAACGACTTTTTGTTATGCTCATGAATCTGGAGTTATTATTTTTGAGTCGTGGAGCCCCACGACTTCATCACGTCACCCCGGCTTACCCCAAGCCAAATTGTGCCCGGGTTCCTCATGCATACATACACCACACACAGATGTAAACCTAGGCAGGCCGTCACACCTCATCTCGCTACCCCTGGTCCCCTTCACGAAAACCCGATAGGGAGGGCGGGAGGGTTTTCCGGCCAATCACCTAGCGGAAGCCCACCCCTGACCTTTACCTTACACACACGTGATGACCTCTACGGCAGATCGCCCCTTCGTCTCACAGGAGCAGCTGCAGTGTGCACTCTTCTTATGCTTCTTGCTGCTGCTGCTGAAGATGTACTCCAATACGTCATCGCCACCGTGCTCATCCAATCTCCGATGAAACTTCCCCGCATTTTCTTGCCTACCTTGCCACTGCTGTACGATTCAATCCCGCGCCTCAAACCCCAGATTTCCTTCGTCCAATCTTACACTTTGTTTTGCTCATGAATCTGGAGTTATTATTGTTTTTGAGTCGTGGACCCCCGACTTCATCACGTCGCCCAGGCTTACTCCACGTCAAATATTGCCCGGGTTCCTTGTACATACACCACACACAGACGTGAACCTAGGCAGGCTATCACACCTCATCTCGCTACCCCACTTTAACAGCCTGCTTTCCCCCCTTCCCATTCGTCTGCGCCCTACCCCCAATTCATTCCTTCCCTTCACCATACCGCCCCCCTTGTCCCAACCTCCACCTTCAGACTCCCTCTCGCTCCCCCCATCCCCACCTTATTATCCACCATGACCATAAATTGTTGCCTCCCATATCAAGAGCGACTAACAGCAGACCGCGTAGACTCCGAGAGAAAAAATGACCACGTACAGCAGTTTAACCTCCTCACATACCAAATGACATCAAAATAAAAATAAATCCCGAAACGCTACTTCGGCTTAGGTTGTGCGCCCTTCCACCGCGTCATTTGCCCGGGCTGGCTCCTCTTCCCTACAGCGTCGGACGCTAGCGCAAAGGGCGCCTTCTGAACATCATCCAAATTGGCCCTCAAGTACGATTGAAACGCGTCTGATTTCCACCTCCCTTGCTGTTGAATTGCCCACGAAGACAACCCCATCGCCCCCAACCTAGTCGTACTCTTCCGGTTTCAATCGTTGACCAGCCACGAGAGCGCGCAAAGCTGTCGACGATTGAGCACACGTTCAAATGTTCCAAACGTTGGCAGCAGGGTAAGCAGCAATGAGGGTCATCTCATCGAGCTGCGGATAGCAGCACATCGATTCCAGCAAAACTTCGACCCCGCTAATGCCCACCATCCCCGTCGGTACATCACCGGTCCCGTCCCACTCCCAGTCGAACTTCGCGAACCCCGGGCACGTCTTAACACGCGACACCACTGCTTCGTCATGATTTCCTTTTGACGCCTCGATCAGCACCTCTACTCTATCCGCACACCACCACAGTGCCGGAGAAAGGAGTTGCACCTCCGGAGTAAGGAGCTGCACCTCCCCGTTCCAAAACGCCACATTGCCGCGCGTCACCCCGAACTCCTTGTGAATCGTACCGTTGCTGTACGCAAAGATTTCCGTTGGGCGGCACACAAAATAATAGGACACCGCTAAGGCTAGCCACATCACCCCCCCCCCTCGCCCCAACCCGCTGCCGAGCAAATGCCGCTGCGGAGAATGGTCCACGAAATGGGTCGTCGCGTTCTACCATCGATATGCAGCTTGCTCTCTCTCGCCAAACCGGCTTTGACAGCTCGAAAGAAATGATGTTTCATTGGGAGGTCCACCCCGATGCGTTTGTGGGAAGTACTTGATTTTGTCGAGTTCCGCGAGGATCTCTTTTGCGGTCTCGCATACATTCACGATCGCCTTGTCGGCTTCTCTGACGATGGCAGTGGTCACACGAACCCTTGGAGGCCTCTCTGGACCTCGTCGCTGGTGTATTGGAGGCGGTCAGCTCCGAGCTTGGCACGTTTGGGTTGCCGGCAGGTGCATGTCTCTCGTTGTTGCCGATCAATTGGCCGTCCAGTCCTAACANCGGCTCTTACCGCGCATGTGCATGTGCAATATGGGTCGCCCTTCCTCCTGTCGGTCGACGTTTTGTGCAGCAGAGGTGTCGCGGCAAAAGGAGGAGCTCCTGAACACGGAGTTTCCCTGCGTTGAAGACGCAGAGGGGGAGGACCCCGGTGAGGGCACATGGCGAAACGTCGAAAAGGTCATCAAAGGGCACTTCGGACCCTAAACAACATATTCGCACGATTGAGAGCGAAGTATCTGATTGAGAGCGAGATCGTGCGATACGATGTAGCTTGTCTACTGCTGAGAGGTAGAGCTTGCTGTGCGGCTTGAATTGAAGGGCTTGCCCATGGCTAAAAGCCGATACCCGGGTCATCCTGCGGGTGTCTCGTGTTGTGGAGCTACACCGCGGAGCAGAAGCTACGGGAGGGCCTACCGCGCCAGGCGACGGCGCCCTGAAACAGTTTCGGGCAGGAATAGCCAATCTGGGGAAATCTAGCAACGTGCGTAGCCCCTCGCTGCTGCAGCCGATCGCAGTGACACGCATATGCACGCGAAGCTGCTGAAGAGAGCTTCAATTTGCGCCGCTTTTTGGAAGAGCCCGTCCCCTGCTTCCCGAGAAATGACGGGAGGCGTCTGGACCCGAATTTCGTTTTTTTTTGGTTCTCGCTCTCAATCGGAAACTTCGCTCTCAATCGTGCGAAAACCCTGTTTCCTACAGTCTTGGCCGCTTGGATAAGCGGCTTTCTCCACGAGTCATACCCATGGCCGCAAGTCTCCCCTTCGAGACGCGGGGCATTGACTGTTACTCTCTTCATGTGGCTACTGCTGTAGCCATCGAGGAATTCTCCATATCCTCGAATCACGGGTATCTCACGTGGGGGGTTCAACCCCCTCGCTTCCCCGTGGTCCGGTCCTATGCCCGGGCCCACTCCGGCTGGTCTCGCAGGATTCGCTCCCGATCCGCTGGCCCAGCCGCCTTCCAGCAGCTGACGTGGTCCTTGCCCACCATCGCTCGCTTGCTGCTGGAGAAATCCCCCGCCTCCGCCGTGCGGCTGCAGGGGCTCTTGGCCTCCGGTGGCGGCAACCCAGCCGCCCCTACTGGCTGCATCCGCCACAACGCTGCCAGGCTCCTTCTTCTTTATCGACTCCTCCACCAGGGCCGCCAATCGTGAGACCTGCAGTTGCAAACTTTCAAGCTCCGCATCGCTGCCTTCCTGCACCGGCGGGCGGATCTGTTCTCCGCTTGTAGCAGTGCGCTCTTCGTCTCCAGCAGAGCTCACCCCAATGTGGCTTACCTCGAGGGGCACAAAACTCTAGAGTGTTTGCGGCCTACGCCACTTATTTATCGGGTGAGACTGTTTTGGTGATGTATTACCTTCACGAGTGGTAGACGACCGTCCGTCACATGGACGAAAGAGGGAGTGCTCAATGAGCGGCTCCGACAGCAAGGAGGGGCTCCGTGAATCATCGCGGTGCCCCCTACCAAACGGCAATTTACCAGTCTGCGTGACACCAAATCATTCAGCACATGTATCCAACACCAACGTTCGCAGACCCACGAACAGTGGTTTTCCAAGCATGATCGGTTTGTCCGCAAGTACCGTCGGTGACACAAGATACCACCCCCCCCTGGACCGATTTTCAAAGCTCGACTACTACACTCCACGAAGAGCATGCCAAAATCAAAACCTTCCAAGCATTTTTCGGAATAGCCTCGACGGAGCAGTTCCAACGCTGCCCTTTTTGGCATCGCCACTCCTTGTATTACTGTGGAATAATTGAGCATAGAATATCGGTCCAGGGGGTGCGATATCTTGTGTACCCTACGGTAAGGAGTGTTTCTTGCTCGCGGAACCAAGCTTGCTTGGCGGAACCACTACAAATTATTCCCCGTTTCTCTGTCGTTACTGCTGTACAGAGCACCCGCAACATGTAACACCATCCATTCGGCGTGCTTTCGGCAATGCTTTACAGTGAACTCAAGTTGGTGAAGTACTGCTGTAGGCGTTGACCCGAGGATTGTTGTTGCTGTGCTTGTGTGCTGTATCTTGCCTGTATGTATCTTATCTTTTGCTGAATGTAGACTATAAAGCAGTTCAACTTGGTTGGTTGGTATGTTGCGCCGGAAGACTGCTTTGAAGCCAATCTTGTTCTGTTCCCGCGTAAATAAAACTGCTGTCAGGTCTGCGTGTTTTGTTGGCAAAGCAACATACAAAGTGGTGCTTGTGAACCGAGCACCTCAAGGTGATCGTGACCGCGACCAAGCTTTGCTGAATGGACGGTGGGTGTTCGTATATGTTCTGCTTGTGGCCTGGTAAAACTTAGCTAGCCGGCCACCGTCCTGCACGTGTTTTGTCTGGCAGCTCCGCGATGAAACCGACAAGTGCGCCAACTCCAACACGGCGGTGGCAGCAATCGCGACGAAAGATAGCAGAGGACACTGGAGCTGCTCGTGTGGCAAGCATATCCAACATGGTGACAAATGAACGAAGACAAACAAACGTCGACCAGCATACGAACGGTCAAGAGCACAGTTGAAAAATCGCGGCTACTATTGGCGATGTACTTTGTCTTTACTATTGTGCTTGGCTGGGCTATTGTGTGCTGCTATCTAGGTCGTGCAGGCAAGGACTCTATCTAGATGAGGGTGGCTGACGCTAAGCGCTGTTTCATATTCCCCTGTGCGTCATTCACCTGCTTTCAGACGATCGAGTGGAGGCAAGAGTAATCAGACCCCTTTGCTGTCCTTCGTATACCCCCGCTAGTATGACCGGCTCCTGCGCTGGCGGCGGTGGCGCCGGCGGCGGTGGCAACGACGGCGGTGGCACCGGCGGCGGTGGCATCGGCGGGGGCTGCAACATTGCTTTCCACGGACGAGGAGGGGCGAATCGTTCGCACGAATGCGACAAGTTCAACCGGGGAAGCTGATGACGATGAATGCCGAGTATTACGTGTAGACATTCCGCCGGCCTCGTCCACGACGCAACCATCTACGACACCGAGACCACCTCCGGCATCGTCCATGACGCCACCATCTACGACAACAAGGCCATCATGTCGTGGGTACGTGCCGCAGCTGGAGTTCCCCATGAGCAAGAACTACCCCTTCGGCTTGATCGACGATGGCCAACTGTGGGTGGCGGTTGTACGTCAAGAATCTGTGGCTTTGTTCGCGACTGCCGCTGCTGGAGGATTAACAGCGGGGTGTGAAGGGACCGTCGCAAGCTACGGGGAGAGCTGTATTTCGTACCAGGAACTACAGTACCACAGGCTTGTCAAAGGTGAGGTGCAGAGAATCGCACAATGCGGCTGATGGGCGTAGTTCGTGTTTGTCGTTGCGTGCATTGTATTGGGACCGACTTGCTTTTCTTTCAATCTGCTCAGGTCTAAGATATGTCGGCTGTGTGCTATTTTACGAGTTTCGAGTAAAGCTATTTGATTGCCCCCCTCGACGCTTCGCCTCTTGCAGCTATCGTCGAGCGAGCGAGCCGCTCAGCGAGAGCGAACAGGGGCGAAGTCTCAACTACAAGTACACGAACATGAACCAGATCGAGAGTAGAGCGCGGAATTTGTCCGTTGCGAGGGACGCTAGTCGTCTCTTGATGTTAAACCTCAAAAGACAGGCGTCGCGGATCGGCAGAAAGCTTCAGGAGTACAAGAAGGTCATGATGTTCCACGGCGATATCGACATCCCAGGTGTGCGGCGGGTGTTGGCGCAAGCGCTGAAGGATGGCAAGTCGCCCATCGCGATGTTGGGAACGCTCGAAGCCGCGTTCCAAGGGAGATATCGTGCACGCGCCCACACTCAAGACGACTTGGATCTGGCAATGCTCGTGTTGCGCGTTGGAGGTCCCTCTCAGCTTTTCTCCTTGTCCCAGGCGCTTTGTCTTCCAAGCGTCACTAGCGTCTACGTTGAGATGAAGAAGCGCCATGTGAGTGAGCATGCGGGCTGGAGAGTGGGAGCGTGCTTGTTGGGTGTATCCCAAGCGCTACAACGTGGTGGTCGGTGGCAGGACATGTGCGACCTTTACTTCACAAAAAATATTCCAAAGACCCCTTCCGTTCGCGAAGGTTCATTTTCCTCTCAACATCTGTTTGCCCAATTAGGCCGCCGGTCGTTATCCGTGGAGGTAACCACTGAGTTGGATCACGAGCAATAGAAATATCCACGCAATTTCCGCTATCCCGATCCGGTCTTGGGTGGTGCCCGGCAGATGTCGTTTGCACCGTGTGCATCGCTAAAGTATGAAATCCTGGAGCCGGCGGTGATGGCCAACTTGCAAGCGGTGGTAGAAGTGTACGGCGGGAGGAGCCGTCTGTTCCAATCCCAAGTGGACGAGATCGCCCAGGAGAAACACGCAAGGCACTACCAGAACAACGATACCGTGAGTCAGGCACTCACCCTCTTTTTCGTAGCGTAGTTGCGGGTTCAGCGAAACTCTCGCATGTTAGCTTCTCGAAGACACACGCAAACGCTGTTCCTTGAGTGCGCTGCTTGCCTAAACGATTCATGTGTTTTGGATTTTACGCCCAATGCGCAGATTCTGGGATTGTGTGCGCAATGCACAGGGGAATCCAATGTGTACTTCAAGAACATCAATCACGTGGAACGCCTCGGAGGGAAGCTCAAGAAAGGAGAAATCCACCTCGGTAGCGAAAAAGCAAGGGTTCAGGAGTCCGCCCAACCACTCTCTCCCCGTGGTGTCCTTCAGCAGCTGCAAGGCCAGTAACCCGGATCAGCAGCGACGAGTCATTGAGACGGTGAGCAGGTCACTGTACGGTAAGACTAGGAAGTTTTTCTTCGTGCAGGTCAATTTGAGGTTTCCATGCACATTGCATCCTCGATGATGCTTCTGGTTATTTTGCATTCTCCCGCGCCCATTAATCTGGAAAAACTTGCGCCTGTAACTTGTTCGCAGGCTTCAGTATGCGTCGCGTGATTCCATCCTATTTGGTGGTGGCTCTCCTCGATTGTGTGCGACCACGGGCGGATTTCGAGATTGATTGGTTGATGTTGGACCATGACAACGATGATCGTGATCCCATCGCGACGATGACCCAGCTCCAAGCACGTCCAATCTTGTTCCCTAAATTTATCGCACTAACAGATACTGCGGGTGTGTGCCGAAGACCCACGTTTCCGAGATGTCATTGGCCCCATAGTGCTTGTGGCAACTGACGGAGACACGGTGCGGCGGGGCATGCTTCACGAGATGACCAGTAATCCCCTCGCTCCCGTTGTACAACCCCTGGCGGAATAGGTGATGATGCATCCGCTGATGAGTAAGGGCTCGTGGGCGGAATCGATGGACCAGAAGCACAACGCCAAGCGTATTTGCACGCGTTTATACAGCGAGATGGGTGTGCTAATCGCGGGGGATAGGCTTTCGCTTTGAACAAGCATACGCTTCTTCGGTTGTTCAACATGTGGTCTCCTAGAACGGATTTTACGCAGCTTTTCATTCAATGTGGTCGACAAGTGCGTCACATGTTGCATGTGCTGCCATTTATATACGATGATTCAACTACACACCGCGGTTGTTGTCCTATTTGATACGAGGTTTAACATGGCATTGTTCTACCGGTGACCGGTGATACCCTGTGTACACGCCAACACTCTAAATGAACCGTGGTCCCCTTGTCCCTTGCTTCATTCAACACGGTGCAGGCCAAACGTCCCGTTGGCGGTAAAGATGATGCAGCCGGTCGTGTCGGTTGCTGCTGCTGACAAGTCGACGTTCGCTGGCTTGGACGCGAGTCCGACCATGCAGGCCGCGTTGGAAGACATGCAGGTAAGAAACACGGGAGGATCTCGGCATTACCCGCCACTCTTGCGTGCCCTGTCCGTACTGGCTACATACTTTGGCCATCGCGGGCCATCATGAAAGGAACAGGTCCCATTCCTCTCCTGATGAGACTGCCAGTAAAGGTATGCTCAAAGGAATACAACGGTGCCGGCAGCGTTCTTGACAACGCCCTTGCCTCTTGCCACACCCGTATCATTATTCCCTTTCCACCAGGTTCTCGCGTCCATCACTGAGCCCCTGCTGGATGTGCTCCTGACCCCCGAGAAGACGATCTCCGAGCTCCTCCGAGAGTTGGCTCGAGTCGCCTTCCTCCTCCTGTTTGTGTACAGGATGAACAAGACCCGGTTCATACCGGACCAGCTCTATCACGATCTGCAGGCAACCATCAGGGTTCTGTTTTACGTGGTGCTCAAAAGCGTCGGCAGCGTATGTCATGTGGTTGCCGTACGACCCATCTGCGACTATTGTAGACCCTGCTGCGTTGCCCGCATTCGTGACTGCCCCCGATTCCGCCCCCGCCGTTGGCTCTGCGCGTTTCCCTTCCCAAAAGGGGGTCTCCGCGAAATCATTGTTGTCCGTGTTGCGTATTCCTCCCGCTGGCTCTGCTAGCGTAGTACCTTCGGCTGATAGCGTCACGCCCAGTGGTCCCACCAATGTAGTACCTGCGAGTGTGAGGGTCCCGCCCTCCGGCTCTGCCGACGTAGTACCTTCCTCGGCGTCCGAGTTTGTGTGTGTGGGTATTTCNTCCTGACCCCCGAGAAGACGATCTCCGAGCTCCTCCGAGAGTTGGCTCGAGTCGCCTTCCTCCTCCTGTTTGTGTACAGGATGAACAAGACCCGGTTCATACCGGACCAGCTCTATCACGATCTGCAGGCAACCATCAGGGTTCTGTTTTACGTGGTGCTCAAAAGCGTCGGCAGCGTATGTCATGTGGTTGCCGTACGACCCATCTGCGACTATTGTAGACCCTGCTGCGTTGCCCGCATTCGTGACTGCCCCCGATTCCGCCCCCGCCGTTGGCTCTGCGCGTTTCCCTTCCCAAAAGGGGGTCTCCGCGAAATCATTGTTGTCCGTGTTGCGTATTCCTCCCGCTGGCTCTGCTAGCGTAGTACCTTCGGCTGATAGCGTCACGCCCAGTGGTCCCACCAATGTAGTACCTGCGAGTGTGAGGGTCCCGCCCTCCGGCTCTGCCGACGTAGTACCTTCCTCGGCGTCCGAGTTTGTGTGTGTGGGTATTTCTCCGGGTATGGATCTTGGAGATACGAGTGTGCTCACCGACGAGCAGCTCATGGATGGCTATGATGACACCCCGTACTAAGATTTTCTCCTCGTGTTTATCCCAGAGAGTGACGCTGCGAATGTGGCTGGTGTTTTGGATAGCATTGATGGGGGGGTGCTGATTTTGACTTGGGTGCGGCCGCGCTTGGCCCTGGTGCGTCCCCGTTTGCTCTTGGTTCGACTGAAAGTCTTGTTGACATCAACCGCTTCCACCGCTCCCATGCCCACGCTTGCGAGCCGCTTTTGCGAGAAACTGCTCAGCAGAGAGGCATCGTGCTCACGGGCAAGCTGGAACCGTGCATGGACTGCATGAGGGCGAAGGGCAGCCGAGGGCGGTGCCGCGGGGGCCGGGAGCGCGGGCGTCTAAGCCCCTCGGGCGTGTTCACCTTGTTTGTGTATGTACTCGGCAGGATACAGATCTCCGAGATATCCGAGGGGGTACGCAGATATGATAGGTTTGGGTATATGCAGACGTGTGTGCAGCAGCAGGTCCTTCTTGCCTGCTGCTCATGCTTGTCACTCGTTAATAGTTAATCAAGGAACTTGAGTCACTCCTTTGTGCAACACGCTCTCGACAAGAGCCCGCGAGCGTGATAACATAGTACACGCGCCGACACCCCAAACACGATATCGTGTAGTCAGCTGACGTCGGTAGGGAAAGGTTCGGGAGGTAGGCACCGGAACACAAGGGCAGCAGCAGCGGGCGGTTTTTGCTCGCGCGCGCAAAGGAGATCCAGGGAACAGGGTTTGGAATACGAGGGCAGCAGCAGGGCGGTTATTGCCCGCGCGTGCCAAGGAGATCCAGGGTAAGCTTTTGGATTACAAGGACAGCAGCAGCGGGCGGTTTTTGCCCGCGCGCGCCAAGGAGATCCAGGGAACAGGGTTTGGAATACGAGGGCAGCAGCGGCAGGGCGGTTTTTGCCCGCGCGTGCCAAGGAGATCCAGGGTAAGAGTTTGGAATACAAGGGCAGCCGCGACAGGCGCGCCAAGGAGATCCAGGGACAGCATTTGGAATACAAGGGCAGCAGCGGTAAGCGTGCCAAGGAGATCCAGTTACGTGAACAAGAATAAATCTAGCAGTAGGAGATACATCGTGCCGCATTTTTTATTTTTTGCGGCGTGATTAGGCGGAGGAAGAACATGTTATGTGGGAGAAGTACTGGACGGAGATGGAATATAGGCATCTAAGGGAGAAGAACG
>CACKRE030002060.1:403222-435179 GCA_902602495.3 Ectocarpus sp. CCAP 1310/34 | reverse complement strand
CCCCCCCCCCCCCCCTTGCTATGGGTCACGCCTACGCAAAACCTTGCCGAGGCAGCGAGGGGAAGAAAGAAGATGTGGCCATACCCCGATTTTTTTTTTTTTTTCTCCCATCATCGGATTCTGTCCCCCGATTGTGTTCACGCAGTTGAATAAAAGCAACCATGGTTTCAGCTACAAAACAGTTTGAAACGGATAGCATGGTTTCAGCTACAGAACAGTTTGAAACTGATAGCTGAATATGCCATGCCTGGGAAAAGCTTTTTGGCTACAACACAGTTAACCGATCAGTGAACGTACTCCGTTTCCTGAGGTAACCTGGTAAATACGATTTGAACAGCAATCCATCTCGTACGAAATAATAGGACATGGTTGTTGCTGTTTCGTTGTCCGGGACTCGTGCGTTTTTCCCCACAAGATAGTCGATGTATTTCCCATACTCGGCTGCTTGTTTTTCCCGCAAGATGTCTCGGTTCATCGTTTCAAAAACGTTGGTCGCGTTGATGTTTACCGAATTAATGGTAAACAATTCGCGATCACTTTGCACTGGTTTCAAATTTTCCAGCCGGTGTGCGGCCACTTGATAAGGTCTGTTCGGTACAGCTACATACAAAGCAGGATCCATGGTGACATTCCAACATATCGGTGTTAGTTTCGGGGCTTCTATGTGTTGCTGGTACTCAAAAGCAAACAACCGAGATAAGGTGTCCGGGACAACGTGTAACCTCCCCGGCTTTTGTCGCACGGTAAAGCCAAACGACTGCAGAGCAATAGCCCACCTAGTCAGAATATTTGAAGTGTCCTGAATGGTGTACAAGTATCTCAACGCAGTATGGTCCGTCACAACTTCAAAATGTCTGCCCCATAAATAGGGCCGCCAGTGCTGTAGACTATTGCTAGTACGACTGCGTAACATTCTTCCATTGTTAACATTCTTCCATTGTTGGGGGAAAGTGGCGCTGAGCATTGTTGAATCGTTGGCTAAAATATACAATGATGCTGGGGTCATCTCCTGTTTGCTGTGCAAGGAAAGCTCCAGCACCTGCTTCGCTGGCATCTACATGCACAATGAAGTCCTTGGTAAAATCGGGAAAGTGTAAAATTGGTGCTTCCGTAAGCAGTCGTTTGACTGTCGCAAACGCCTCATCATGTTCGTTTCGCCAACGTTATCCGATCGATTTGGCGTGCTCTTTTTGAGTGAGGTGTACCAACGGCGCTAACACCTTGGATAAGTCTGGGAGAAATTTCCTCACAAGATTTATCATGCTTAAACTGAACGGAGTTCATTGATCGTTTCAGGGGCGGGCAGGTCAACAATAGCTTTAATGCGGTCGTCTCCAATTAGAATTCCTTTGACAGACAAAAATGTGACCTGAATATTTTACTTCTCTTTGTCCAGATTGTACCTCGGAAGGTTTTAATGTGAGCCCTGCGGCTTGAAGGGCTTGGAATGTATTTTCTAATAACGTTATACTTCGTAGTATGACTTTCCCAAGTCGAACTACAGCAAATGATGCCGTCCATGTAAACGAGGAGGCCACTTCGGTGTCCAAAATGTGCAAATGCTCATGACATCATGCGAGCAAATAAAAACGGGGCGTTCGCAACTCCAAAAGTGAGGCGTTTCAAAACCCATATTCCTTTTTGAGTTACAACGGCGGTCTTCCTTGCTCCGCTGCTGCAACAGGTACCTGGTGGTACGCGCTCTGCACGTCACACACAGTGATATACTTTGCTCCACCCACTGTATCAATGTGGGCATTAATATCGGGCATAGGCCACGATTTTCGAATTGAACTCTAATCAATGGTACCGCGATAATCCACACAGAATCGAGGGGTTCCGTCGGCTTTTGCTACAATAGTGACCGCCGATCCCCATGAACTAGGTCGCTGTTCAATGATATCATCAGCTTCCATTTGTGCTGTACATTTATCGATAACTTCTTGTGTTCGTGGGTTTGCACGGTACGGTACCCGATCAACTGGCTTTGTACCGGGCTCGAGCGGAAACTCCGCTTCGGTCAAGGTGCATTTCCTCAGTTCGTTCGGCGATAGGGAAAACACATTCCTGTAACGGACACATTAATCGAGAACTTGTGAGCATTGTTGGGGCGAAAATGTGGTATCCGTAAACGCTTTCTTCATCTCCTTGTTCCGCTCATCTCTCTTTTTCCTAAAAGTCTGATGATCATCGTTGACGGCGCTAATCGTTTTTGCAGACACCGTCTTAACTGGAGAAATACACCCTAGAACAGTATTCCGGTCCAGATGAACATGTCCATCAGTCGGGTTAGCCATCTGGACCACCGCTGTCTTATCAATTGCCGACCAGTTACAGACTGTTCGCGCGACAACGATGCGGCGGAATGCTTGAGGGGTATCATCAGATGATTTAAGACCGTCGGCAGTGATAATTCGTGGCTCAACGACTGCAGGAGTGGTCTCCTTTGGGGCGTGGCTAGTCACGACATCAAGGGCCAATTCATGTTTCGGAGGAATGCAGTACTCCCTACAAAGATATACTGGCACGGCTCCTTGGGACGGGTCAAGTGTCACAACGGAAATTTGTGCTGATGCACTGTCATGTTGATATGTTTGATCCCGTGGTCGACGGTGGGTTGCGGGTATTTTCAGCACAGAATTCTTGAAAGATAATCCTTCACCACACTAGTCTAAAATTGCGCCGGAGGCATTCCTGATGCTGTTATCTAGCAACATGTTATCTGGACCCAGGTTCGGTAAAACCAATGCTTCTACTGGTAACGTGATATCACCTAGTGTGAGATTGAACCGTAGGCACACCAAAATTCCAAGAGGTAACCCGTCAGCGCTTTTTAGTTGTATCGCTCCAGGTGGTACTGGACAACTCTGTTTATTTCTTAGTGTGGGGTGCTCTTGCAATAATTTCGCTGACACACAAGGTACATCAGCGGCTGTGTCGATTATGATTTCAGACACAGGGTGATTGTTCACTCGAGCGGAAATATGTACCCGTTTCGAGGTGGAATTCAATGCAGTTGGAAATTTCGGATATCTACTCAATGCAGATGCGTGAGAAGCTGCAAATCGTGAACCACGACGTAACGCACGCGAAAACCCATATGGGTTATATTGTTTATTCAAAGGCTCTCCAGACGGAACATGTCGTACTTGCGGGGCTACTGCTAAGGGTCTGATACTCGTAAATTTCCCTATTCGGCGTTGCCCTGCACTACTGAAAAATGGTCCCTTGCGTGGTGCCTTGCTAGGTGTTTCTGCTACCAGAGGAGAACCTACCGATTCTACAACCTCCTTGCGTGGAACAGAATTAATCCTATCAAAAACTCGGCCTGAACTTCTCGTGCCCGATGCAAAATGCAATCCCTCGTTTTTTCACCCTTCATGGCAGCATTAGTTGAGCGAAGTACGGCATCTCGCGCTACCTCATTTCTCTCAACTACTGTTGCATCGGTGGTGTTGTTCCCTTCGGGCGAGGGGTCCCTTGAAGGGCCACATCATCCCGTCAGAGGCCGGCGCTCCTATCCACCCTTCCTCTCTTTCTGGCGAAGGTGACAGTAGTCAGTGTCGTGAGTGTCGGGGGCGGGGCACCCGGGGTATCACAACGCCTCTTGGGCTTTGTCCTTGGTTTGTCCCTCTCCCGAGTACGAGGAGGTGCGCTTTTGTTGCGTTGTCATACTGCTGGCGCGCTGCGGCGGCCCCCGCGGTTGACTGCTTGTGGTGGCGGCACGCGACTTCAGGTGCTTGACCTCAGCAGCCACCTCCTGGAGGTAAGACGTGTGAGCCTCCACAGTGGACCGCAGCTGTGGCGGGTCAGTGTGTAAGACAGCCGAAGCGTGGGCAGTATCGAGGGTTGTGGGGGATATGCCTTTTGGATAATTTGCCTCGTGCTTCTCTGCACGGTAACGAGCTTCTTGAAAACTCATATTTGCGTCTTCTCGAACAGTCTCCACTCTGATCTTGGGGATTAAGCCGTTTTCAAACGTTGCAGTGGTAAATACATCCCATACGTGTTCGTGTGGGCGAATATTCGGTGGGGCGGATCGAGTAGCTTCTCCAATAAGGCGCGCGCGTGCTTGTGTGACTCTCAATTCGTAGGTATCCACGGACTGATCCATTGTCTGTTCCAACGTGGCAAATTGTCGGGCCAAAATGGGAACGTGGTTGGGAGCAGAGAACTGAAAGTAAAGAGCGTGACAATATTCGGCCCAGGAGGAAGGAGCCACCGGCCGAGTACTTGCACCTTTTGCACGAAGATCAGCCAACTGCTCTGCGTTACGCCACTCGAGCGTTCCCTGGGTCAACTGCAACAGGGTGTCATACGCAGCCCCTCGCAGAAGAAGCGGGAGGTATCGCACAGCACATTGGTCGACTACATGGTCCGGGCAGTTGTCTACTGAGTTCAGTTTAACACTCGCACGGTATTGCGCCAAACGTTCTACAATATCTTGCCCAGGTGCCCCTGAGAAAACAAGATCTTTGGGTAGGTCTGCGGGTTTTATGACGAAACAAGCAGACGTACCCGCGGTGTGCGCTGACGGGTGTTCATCAGTGCGAACAGTAGAGAGTGTAGGTGAGGCATTCGGCATCACGAGAGGGTCGCTAGTCCTGCTGGTGTTGTCGATTTCTCGTGGGGTCTACGGATTGAGGAGAACAATCGTTTACTAACTGTCGCGACGGGATGGGTGATTGCTGTTGAGCAAAATTAGATGGTATGCTGTTGTCACGCCGGAGGTTCGGGCGGGCACTACCCTCACTGCTAAAGTTGGGGTCGTGTCGGACAGCAGTCATGCTACCACCTACAGCATTCACCTTTCGCGAGCTGGCGGGCAGCACAATAGGCATGAGCCATTCCGGAGGGTCGGTCTCATCGCGGTGGTGCTGTTTCAGCATCTCCACGATGGATGCGCCAGCCGGAGATGAAAGAACCTCGGGCTCTTCCTCGGGTTCGCCCTCGTCTGCCCAACCCCCCTGCTGCTCCCGGCCGGCGGCAGGGGGGGCGTCCTCATCATCGTCTCACCCTCGCCGCCGAAAAAGTTGTCGCGCTCGCCCGAATCATCGCCACCGTCACCACCGCTGGTGTTGCTAGCGTGGTCGGCACCCTCGGGGTCATCCGAATTTTCCTCCGGAGGACTGCTACCACCCGANGGTGCTGTTTCAGCATCTCCACGATGGATGCGCCAGCCGGAGATGAAAGAACCTCGGGCTCTTCCTCGGGTTCGCCCTCGTCTGCCCAACCCCCCTGCTGCTCCCGGCCGGCGGCAGGGGGGGCGTCCTCATCATCGTCTCACCCTCGCCGCCGAAAAAGTTGTCGCGCTCGCCCGAATCATCGCCACCGTCACCACCGCTGGTGTTGCTAGCGTGGTCGGCACCCTCGGGGTCATCCGAATTTTCCTCCGGAGGACTGCTACCACCCGAGGGCGCGAAGCAGGCACGCGTTCCGAGGGTGTCCCACGTGCCAGCGGGGTTGTCGGGTGCTTAGCGGCGAGGCGTTGCTGTAGCTGCTCTAGCTCAGCTTCCGGTTCAAGGAGTCGTTGCTGCTCCTCGAGCCGCCTGCTCTCCGCCTCTTCCGCCTTCTCGCGAGCGCGTTGCACGGCTGATTTCCTTTCGCCATCTCTCACCTCAACCTCTACTACCAGCAGAGTGTCTTGTAATTCATCGACGCCAATAAGGACACAGGCTTCCCTCGTTGGGGGGGAGGCCTAGGTTGCAGTAGTCTTTACCCACTACTAAAGGCTGGCAGTTCTCTTCGTTGAAATTTAGAGCGGAGAGGGTCTCAAAAGCGAGAGACAAAAGAGAGAGTCCCGCCGAAGGGGCGAAGGAGACCAAGCCCGAGGGTCTCGGATTCCCAAGCTCCAGAGGTGGGACTAAGGGGGACGCACCCATAGTTGCGTCTCTTGCTGATCAACCATCAGTAAGATACTCCGTTCGGATCGTATCTTGGTCCTACTTTTGAATGTGCAACAACAATGGTTACAGCACTTCTACACCTGTCATTCACAAGATACCTTATTCTGTAGACTCTTCTACAGACAGAGATGGGTTATTTCTGTCATCATGAAGCCCTACAGACTTCAGCGTCTGTCACGGAAATTCTCAGACCTATTGCACCTTCTAATCCCAACCCACTTTTTCGGACCCCACTTTCTGTTCATTTATTGGTTGTGGAGTTGGCGATCTCCGGTCCCTAACTATTAGCAAGAAAGTTGCTTTTCTTGGGCTCGATGTTTCTCGAGATTCCATCTGCAGATTTCCTGTGGGAAGAGGTGTCCCTCCTGGCCCTGTCCGCCGAATCGAAGCGTATCCTCGTCCCTCTTATGTTTTCCCCTCATCTTTTCACCTCTACGGGTCATGAACTTCCGAACTTGCCGCACTCCACACCACGGAAAGGATGCACGTCCTCCCACGGTTGCATTCATCGTGGTGCTGGAGATTGGGGTCAGTGGCGGCGAGCGCTCATCAAGCACCAAGACACGACTTGGTGTCAGTCTAATTTGCGGTGATGTACGGAGAAATTGTAGCCCACCATTACTGCATAGTACCCTCGATATCACCACCCAAAAGACGGTTTGAGCGTGCCTGCACACACAGACCGCTGCTGCTAGACTATGGGGTGTCCTCTAGTCATATAATCATCTTCAGTCAAGGTGTACTGTACTTGAAACGCTGAAAACCCGACCTTCTATTTGAGCACCTACCGTTTCGGCGCTTTTGGCTTGATTTGGACTAGCTGGTCTTCATTTTGTTGCAATTTTTTTATGCTGTTCTTGCGGTTTGTTTCAAAATCAGTCCAATCAAAACAGGTTGGCACCAGGCCGCTAACAACATAGTTCCTCACGGGCCCGTGCTCTATCTATACCGCTGCTTACCTTGCACTCGAGTCTCCTCGATGCCCAGAAATGTATGTACCTAATCCTTCTNGAAGCAGGCACGCGTTCCGAGGGTGTCCCACGTGCCAGCGGGGTTGTCGGGTGCTTAGCGGCGAGGCGTTGCTGTAGCTGCTCTAGCTCAGCTTCCGGTTCAAGGAGTCGTTGCTGCTCCTCGAGCCGCCTGCTCTCCGCCTCTTCCGCCTTCTCGCGAGCGCGTTGCACGGCTGATTTCCTTTCGCCATCTCTCACCTCAACCTCTACTACCAGCAGAGTGTCTTGTAATTCATCGACGCCAATAAGGACACAGGCTTCCCTCGTTGGGGGGGAGGCCTAGGTTGCAGTAGTCTTTACCCACTACTAAAGGCTGGCAGTTCTCTTCGTTGAAATTTAGAGCGGAGAGGGTCTCAAAAGCGAGAGACAAAAGAGAGAGTCCCGCCGAAGGGGCGAAGGAGACCAAGCCCGAGGGTCTCGGATTCCCAAGCTCCAGAGGTGGGACTAAGGGGGACGCACCCATAGTTGCGTCTCTTGCTGATCAACCATCAGTAAGATACTCCGTTCGGATCGTATCTTGGTCCTACTTTTGAATGTGCAACAACAATGGTTACAGCACTTCTACACCTGTCATTCACAAGATACCTTATTCTGTAGACTCTTCTACAGACAGAGATGGGTTATTTCTGTCATCATGAAGCCCTACAGACTTCAGCGTCTGTCACGGAAATTCTCAGACCTATTGCACCTTCTAATCCCAACCCACTTTTTCGGACCCCACTTTCTGTTCATTTATTGGTTGTGGAGTTGGCGATCTCCGGTCCCTAACTATTAGCAAGAAAGTTGCTTTTCTTGGGCTCGATGTTTCTCGAGATTCCATCTGCAGATTTCCTGTGGGAAGAGGTGTCCCTCCTGGCCCTGTCCGCCGAATCGAAGCGTATCCTCGTCCCTCTTATGTTTTCCCCTCATCTTTTCACCTCTACGGGTCATGAACTTCCGAACTTGCCGCACTCCACACCACGGAAAGGATGCACGTCCTCCCACGGTTGCATTCATCGTGGTGCTGGAGATTGGGGTCAGTGGCGGCGAGCGCTCATCAAGCACCAAGACACGACTTGGTGTCAGTCTAATTTGCGGTGATGTACGGAGAAATTGTAGCCCACCATTACTGCATAGTACCCTCGATATCACCACCCAAAAGACGGTTTGAGCGTGCCTGCACACACAGACCGCTGCTGCTAGACTATGGGGTGTCCTCTAGTCATATAATCATCTTCAGTCAAGGTGTACTGTACTTGAAACGCTGAAAACCCGACCTTCTATTTGAGCACCTACCGTTTCGGCGCTTTTGGCTTGATTTGGACTAGCTGGTCTTCATTTTGTTGCAATTTTTTTATGCTGTTCTTGCGGTTTGTTTCAAAATCAGTCCAATCAAAACAGGTTGGCACCAGGCCGCTAACAACATAGTTCCTCACGGGCCCGTGCTCTATCTATACCGCTGCTTACCTTGCACTCGAGTCTCCTCGATGCCCAGAAATGTATGTACCTAATCCTTCTCGTGCGCCGAGATTCAGCCGTTGGGCGCAAATATTATCGTCTTTGGACCAATCTCGCCGATCGGGGTACACCCATAACAATGAATTATCGTGGCCCTTGGGCACGTGTGACATTATTGGGTACGATCATAGCCCGGGTCCATGGACGGTCCATGTTATGGTGCCAAGTCCTTGACTGGAATCAATGTTGATGGTCCTTCTGAATTATCCCGGTCTGTAAACAGGAAGCACTTGTCAAGGGAAGAAGGCCAACAACGCCACTCTCCGGGAGTTTGCCCGTCAGCAAGAGCCAGCCGACTCAGACTGACAGAAAAACACCCCGGAAAGCTGCGAACGGTGCATAGATGCAGTAGATATCCTGATATGCTTGGTGACTCCATCCTGTTACAAAGTCATGAAAGTCATCGTGTTATGGGATTTGAGCTGTAGAAAGTATCAACGATTTTGCGAAGGACTTTTTTGGAAAGTGCGGGAGATATAACTAACTCCCGACTGAAGGATAAAACACGGGACAGGACCTTTGTTTCCCCTTTTAGAGGGAACGTGTCCTCCACTCTTTGTGCTCAGTACCCCCTTTTAGAGGGAACATGCCCTCCCCTCCCCCTTCTGTGCTCAGTCTACCTTTGAGAGCAAGGCAACAGCAAGCACTGCTATTCCAAGAGATCAATAAACAACAAGTGAGACTTCATCAGGGTCGCCAGGGATTGCTACGCGTACGTGTAACCCCTTCGTAGCCCCCTATGTTCCTTCCTTAACTTCGTAGCTTGTTCTGTCAAACGGCGCGACTCATCGTGACAGGTATGGGAGGGTGAATTTTGGTGTGTCGGAGCTCCGTATATCCTCGACCCTTTCATTGTAGGATTCGACAAATAATCGTCAAGGTCCGAGATTCAAGCATCAGCGTACATAAACCTCAAGGGTGGGCTAGTGTTATGGGATATAAATTGCCGCAAGAGTCAACCTTGTTGCGGAGGAATTCGGGAATTCCCTGTGAAAAATGGGGGAGGTGTCACAACTCCCGATTGAAGGATACGCGGAACCTGTCCTCCCCCTATCTCTGTGCTCAGTCTACCTTTGAGAGCAAGGCGACAGCAAGCACTGCTGCTCCAAGAGAATTATTCCAAGTATCATCAGGATCTTCTTCAGGGATCGTCACGCATGTAATCCCCCAACAATCAATCGTCACGTAAACTCCGTGCGCGCCTCTCTTTAGTTGTCACCATCATGCAATGTTCTACCCCACGACCACACCCACGGCTGGCTGTCGGGAGTAAGGATGGCTCGGGAATCAAACCAGCATCGGAATATCGTCAACCCCAACCAGTAAATTCAGAAAACGAAAGATCGTATAAAGCGTTATCCAGCCCGCCGTTTTTGGTGATCTGAACTACGGCCACACGCCGCCGAGACGCCACCTTCTGCCTCACGCACATTCACACACACTTTGTCTCCCTGTCCCTCTCTCATCAGGTGCGACCTTCACACAACATTCGGGCGTTCCTTCCTCGACAAAGGACTTCCTCTGCAGGCAGGTGACATATCGACGAGTTCGACCGACGGCAGCAGCAGTTGGAAATCAGGTTCGTCGACAATGAGGGCCCGACTGTGTACATTTCTGTGGGCTTGCTCTCCCACCCTCTCGATGTTCGCGGACGCAGCCTCCGTCGAAGCTTCCACCTTGGCCAACGTCACTGCGGTTGCGGAACTGTACGATCCACGTCTCAGCGCTGAAAGCGGATGCGATCCCTCTGGGTGTGTCGCCGAGTTAACCAGAGTGAGTGAAATACATCCATCTATGAGTCCATGACGGGGGAACCTCTAACAATGATTCCTGCACACCTTGGCTGGTGCTTCTCTCGCCCATCTGCACATCAGCAGTGCTAACCATGTGCTGAACACTTTGATGAATTTCCGCGTAGTCTACGTACAGTCTGTGTACACCTCTCGTTGTAGTACATTCCTGCGTAGCAGAACCGACAACCGAACAGAGTCGTACGTTCTTGCGGAGAAATCGATCTCCCACACTACTGATATTAATGTTAAACCGCCCATGGGACACCCATGGGCGGCTCATGGGTGACCCAAGGGCATGCCCATGAGCGGCCCATGAACGGCCCATGAAGTGCCCACCGTGGGCACTTTAACCTAGAATTGCGCCACCTTTACATCAACCTAGAGCTTAGCCACCAGCGCCAACCTAGCACGTATCGTGTGGGCTTGGGGTTAGGGTTGCGGTTAGCGTTAGGGTTATTTGCCGCAGTTGTGCCCGTTGCAAAGCAGACGACCTATTGTTTAGAGGTATACTGGTTCGGTTGAAGGGCTCTCATTGACCGCCCATGGGTTGCCCATGACCCGCCCATAGACTGCCCACCTGCTACCCATGAGCAACAAGTGCCCCATGGGTGAAGCATGGGCTGCCCATGGACCTAACGGGGTGCCCATGGGTTACCCATGGGTCACCCACATGGGTCGTTTGGAAAAACTGCAGAGTGTAGGCGACCCGGAGAAATTAACCTTTGGTGGTGAAAAACTTGCATTAGTCCGTGCGCTGAAACGCTTGTCAACAACACGCACCGAACAGTCGGACACTTTTCCTGCATGCTACTGGATAGGGCACATATGCCTTCAGTAATTGAACGTCCCAAAGCCTTCATCTTCGGCAGTCAAAGCGCAGCGCGTAAAAGAAGTACGCCCCCACATCATGCAATCATCAAGTGCGCATGGGCACAAAAAATACGGTATTGTGGTGGATAACATCATAGTAGTTATTCGTTATCTGCGATATTGGTCGATGCCGCACACCAGGATGGAGATGCGACATCCCTTGAATCCCGATGGGCCTGCAAGCCCGCCCTTGGCGATGCCGGCTCGGAGTGTAGGATCACATACGGCCTCGGCATCCAGTACCAGCTGTCCAGTTTGAACATCGGTACGTACGAGGTAGATCTCGTTTGCTCGTTTAGAGTCTAGTCCACCGTTTCACGAAGTGTCGCTAGGGTGAAGCATCGCCCCCCCCGCCCCCAGTGCCCCAGTGGGCGGGGGGGGCATTAGGTGATAGAGATCGACTAGGTCTTCGAGAACGGCCGACGTGTGCTGTGCTCGTCTATTATTTCCGAAGCTGTCAATCAATTACATCGTTCGGGACCTCTCGACCATTTCATTTCGTGGGTAATTGGCAGTTCGTGTCAAACGGATTCGTCCCATACAACCAACACGCGCGTCACCAATCAACCCTGCATCCGGTGCGGCAGTACCTTGTTCGTGTAGTTGGTATTTTGACGAATAGCACGATGGTAACCTGATGTACCGTAGAAAGCAAGAACCGACTGACCAATTCTGTCTGTAGTATATTTACATGATCGGTCATCGTTGAGCTGCTGCACTAGCCTTTGCGTGGGTGGACCTTTTGATAATTTTGTACTGTTGTCCCGTTGTGGTCGTGGTCTGCATTATGCAATGCGTGGTTCAAGGATGATTTTAGCAGGGGACAAGCTGTTCATATGAATGTTTGTCTTGCCACCTATGTTGTTGTGTCATTTCTTTTGGTCTTGTTTTGCCTTCCGTGTCGTGTGGAGGAGTGGGCTCTGTGTGTTGATCCCCTCGATTCCCTTCCTTTGTATACCTCGTTGCATGTCACCTGCAGGAATATGTGATTGTTTGGAGACCTCGGTGTTGTATTCGTACGGCGATTGGTTCTGAGAGGTGTTCTGGGCCAGAAAGCGCCGCCACCTGTGCATACGAAAATCCGTATTGGCCGGGGCTCGTTTCTGTTGGTCCGTTGAGTACCCCACGGCGACTATTGGGCACCTGTTGCTATGGCGAAGTTCTTTGATTTTGGATATTACCTCACAACATTCCAAACGGCAACTTAAAGTGAAAGGGAACGCATCGGGTGTTTGCAAAAACTCCGATGTAACATTCGACGAGGAAAGCAATGACTGAACCTGACAACAATCACGACGAGCACCGCAGCAAGAAGGCGGAAAAACAAAACTCCAACAGGATTTCTCGGCGTGTAACCCCGGCTGATGCGTCCGGACCTATACCGAAATCGAAAGAAAGGGGTAAGCACCGACGTCCAGAATAACCCAACGATAAAAAATACCGACAATGTGGTTATGATACGGCTGTTCCGGGCAATTCGTCTGTGATCATGCGACCACCGAAGGCTGATCCATATCTAGGTGCCATGTCGCTGACGGTCTGAACTCCACACCGAGTGATATACATGCTAAAACTCCACTCGCTTGCAGCGATGTACAAGGGTGACGAGCGGACGAGGACCCTCGAAATCAGCATCGACAACCTCCCGTACACTACTTGGACCAGCTCGGGCACGACCACCGGCTTCGAAACCATTGAACTCGACACTATGGGACGATGGATCTCTATTGTCGGTGTTCTGGCGGATTCGGAGTGGCTCAGCATCATGGAGGTTTGGTTGTGTGCCGTTGCGGCAGCTGTTGCCTGGTCGTGTGAGTGTATGTTACCTCGGTCTGCGGCTTGTTGAGATCTGTAACCTTGGCACGCTCGCACACCTACTTGTACCCCCATAAACGTTTCCGTAGTTTCGAACAGTGCCGATGTCGGTCGTGTCCGAGCTGTCCCGGTAGCTTTTCCAGCGCTTTGAGTGGCTTTATCGCGTGCCTGAACAACGTAAGTATATATTCGGTTTGTTCGCTTCCTTGAACAGGTGAAAATTATGATCGACGATGGCGAGACAGGCTCGGATGATGACAACACCACGACCAACGCATCTGGCGTAGAAGCGAGTACTCTAGGTTCAGTGACGGCTGGGGCTTCCTTCTACGATCCCCGCCTGGCCGTCGATGGCGGATGCGACCCGAGCGGATGTGTGGTTGACAACACGAGGGTAGGTTGACACCACACTAGGGGTGCTGTGCAGCACGATTGTTGGCCGATGGCTGCCGCTTGTTCTCAAGAAATATGAGAGACCTCGATTTTCGCGGGACGTGAAGAATTTTCACAGACTACAAGTGTGTTCGATATTCTATAATATGTTCCCCTACGGGTGTGACACGGGGTGACACGGTGTCGGCGAAAGTTGCAAGATACCTCTAATTTGGAAGTCAACCACGCTCGACACCATCCGCTACCCATCCGACAGGATGGGGACCTATCGACAGCGTCTCGCTGGAGCTGCGCCCCTACGCTCGGTGGCGAATGTACTATTTCGTACGACCTCGGGACCGCGTATGACCTCGACGAACTCCGTCTAGGTGAGGGGTCAATGGAGACAAGCTGTTGGTCGTGTCGTGTGTTCGATATTTTCCGGCAAGCGCATGGATCGGGAATACATGTTACATCGACGTTGGCATCGTACGTCGAACGACCATTTTGGTGTCGTACGACTACGCGTGTTATGAGACCTTCGATGTTCCCCTCTCTCACAGCCAAGCATTGTCGCTTGGAGTCTATTGAGCATACTGTTCCCTCTGGCGTGCTCATGCACCCCCCCCCCGTCTGTTGTTGATGTTCTGAGCCCATCATTGCCCTTGCCGATGGACCATCCCAACCACCGTTAAGCCATGTTCAAAGGCACTGAGAGGCAGGTGTCAATGAAGGTGAGGGTTGACGATGCGCTTGTTACTACCTGGACCAGTTCGGGCACGACGGATGGCTTCGAGGCCATCGATTTGTCGGGCACATGGGGCCAGGTGTTGGAGATCACTGGCGTCCTGGACGACTCGGAGTGGCTCAGCATCATCGAGGTCAGTGCTTCTCACACGCGCTGCAGCGCGGCACATTGGAGTACACGCAAGCGGGCAAAACTAACTACTCTAGAGTACCCCTACGTCTAGCGTACCCCTTAGTTTTACGGACTTTCAAATGTTTCCGCCCATTGTACTCGACAGGGCCCATTTATTTATTTTTTTCGGGGTGGGGTTCGAGTCCTTGCATTTTCGAGAAGGCTGCACTCCAATGCCAATGGTACAAAGGTATTCAGTTGGAGAACACCGTCATTCGGACCTCCAGGGACGGCTGCGTATGCGGTACCAGAACAACTCAACCTCTGGTGGACCTGGCGCCTTATCTCTTGCCGCTGCCGTCGGTGAGTATTGCTCCGTCACTCTTCCAGTCTTGGCCAAAAAAAGTGTGCACTGGTAACGTGTCTCATTGTGACGGGCGGCGTCGGCCCTGGGTATCCCGATTTCATCCTCCTCTGGTCAGGCGGAAATCATGGTGCTGGAAGACGGTGCCAGCCCTATGCCGACAACTCCTAGCCCATCGCCCGCAACGCCCAGCCCTGCAACGGCTCAACCCGTCACGTCTACCACCGGAACTCTGCAGCCTGTGGGTCTTATCCCCTTGGCCAGTACTGGCGGAACCAGCCTCGAGAGGTACCACGTCAAGGTACGTCGCGTTGGAATTGAACTTAATCATTTCGGGAGACACGTTTGTGCATCTGGTGGGGGAATATTCACCGAGCGTCGTCTAGAGGGTGATGTTCTACCAGAGGCAATCGTGAATGGAGTGAAATTACCTCCACCCCCGCCTTGGGTTCGGATGAATGCCTCAAAGATGTTGGCGCGAACTACCGCGGGCGGGGGAGATGTATAGGCGACAGACAAGACGTCATTGTCAGCTCACTTCACGCACTAACTACATGGTCCTTCAAAATTGCCCTGGTGTTTCAAGCTGCTCCTTCACTGACAACTCTTGTGTGGTGCATTTACCTGACCGGCTGTTTCGTATCTACATACAAGGACGGAGACATGTCGACTTCCTGGACCTGCTCCGGCAACCCTCAAGAGACCGCCGACACGTCCTACGACTGTATCCTCCAATTCAGCATGTTCTGCCACCGGAACATCAAGCAGGTCAAAATCGGTGAGCCGGGTCGGGTCGCCGGGATCTCGTCGGTAGAGTATTTCACAGACCTGCTAGAGTTTCACGGAATTTTCCGTGTATGGACGATGTTGAGTGGTTATTCGTAAACACCTTCTTTCTTGCCCTTGTCCGAACTACTGATTTATTACACCCAACGCAACGACTACTGTCGAGCAGATCATCTACGAACGAACGACCACAATACAGAGTAGCCCAGCAGGATTCGTGTATGGACATGATGAGTGATTATTCCTTCCCTTCGAGTACTAACGCTTCCCATGCCCTACTCCGACCCACCGATTTTTCCGGTTCCCTCTTTGTTGCGAAGCTCTGCCCGATGGTGCCGAACGTGCGGTGGACATGAGGATTGCCGCCCCGTATAGCTCGAATAGCGCCAGCGTGAGTCTCTGGAGATTCGCAGTGTGTAACCTCGAAGCCTTCTTGCTCCGACCCTGTCGCCGTAGTTGTTATTCATGAGTGAAAATGCTGGCAATTCTCATGTATGCGTACCGTCGTATTTCGCACACGACCACACCGCCGATGACAGCGTTTCTGGCGTGAACAGAAAATTTCTCAACTGGGATGCTTTCCCGTGGAGGGTTGGCAAGTTTGGCACATTCATGGGGCGGCTATCTTGTAAGGAATTACGATAGAAACCAAGCAACAAATCATGTTGCGTTATCAAGTACTATTATCGGGCGAGGCAGAGGCGTGATTGCATGTCTCACTCGTTGCGCGAAACACCGCGGGCTTGGTAACGCCCCTTGGGAACCTGCACGTACTCCTAACCAGGGGACGGTGCATCTCTGGAAAATAGCTGCGGGATCTGCGACTCGGAGGGCTTGCAAAACCTCGAGCTCACTTGAAGCCACATCCACGGCGATACATTCGTGGTCGTTTGTTGGACTCCTGCACGTGGCATTCAATTTATCCCCCCATGGCATTTTGCTTTGTTTCGCGATTGAAAAATTCTTTTCTTGTCGTGTTCTTCGCAGTTCGAGGAAATTTTCGTTACGAGTTCGGGGACCACGGACGGCTTCGAAACGTACGACTTTGACCACTTCACGAATTACGTGTCCATCGCCGGAGTGTTCACAAGCAGCGGCCAGTCTATCAGCATCTCGGAGGTCAGTGCTATCGAAGGCCGCCGCTCACAGGGAGTAGTTTCTTCGATACCATTCAAGATCAGATCTCCTTGCACCCACGTGTACAGTGCACCTTCTTTGTTGGAATGTTCGGAAGCCGGCGTTGGGTGCCCAGCAACAGCGGGTCGTCGGACGGCTCTGTCTTGTCCGTCCGTAGGAGCAATACTGATTGGATCGCGTGGAGCAGAGTGGGTGGTTTAGACCCCCTTGTTGCTTGCTGAGCAGCGACAGGGTTCCCTGATGGCGCCAGAGTTACATGTGTTCACTGGGGCGCCCGTCCGTAGTGTTTGTTCGGGTGAGATCGCGGTGCACAAGACATACCGGGGGTACAAAGAGTTTTATTTTTAGCAGTGGGCATTCCCTCACTTGCCTCACGTACCGACTACTTTGTATGACCGTCTGCAGGTGGAGTTTGTCGAAGAGATCCAGGACGGCGAGGTGTCCGTCGTTGACTTCGAAACGCCGTACTATGGTGACGCCCTGTGGCCCGTAAGTACCCCCACTTGTGCTGCGAAGCAAATGCGCGTTGTTGGTCTTCATTTCTTGACCAATCGACGCCTAGACGTTGCGCGAGCGGCGATACTGAGTCAATGCCGTCTGCATTTCATGGCGTTCGTAGTTTTGTCCTCTGAGGGATCGCGCGGAGGGTGCCCAACATCCATGCACGAAGTGTACCAGCCCCATTTTCACATACGGAGGAAGCTGTGGTTCATGCTAGGTACTCCTCAGCGCGTTTGAGATGTTGCAACGCGCACCGCTTCCGGCCAATCGCAATCAGGGCGCCACGACGGATGCCTTCGTGTGGGCTTCCGAGTCCGACGCAGCCATCGACGAGAAGCTATCGTTCGTCCTCAAATCCTACGCCGTTATGGAAGCGGTCGAGCTGCAGTTTCCCATTGGAGAGACCTACAAGTTCGAGTTGACGCTCTACGATGACGAAGACGAGATCGTGTCCACCTTTACCGTGAGGGCTTGTGTTGGAGCTTGTCGGCATGGTCTCGTTCTACTTGTTGAAGTTGTGGCCAAGATTTCGCATGTGTCATTTCTAAATACCAGTTCACGTTTAGCCCTCGATGTCACCACGAAGTGTCTCGCGAGGTTACGAGAGGCTACCGGTCCCTCCCGTTTCCTATTTTCAGTTCAGTTCCTGTTTGTCGTTTTGAATAACCATATTTGAAAGAGTGAGCTCAGTGACATCCGACAGGCTGCTGCAAGTGTCACAAGAACCACTTCACAGGCAGAACGCTCAGCAACCCACGCTCGCTGTGGCATTACAACCAATCCGTGGCAGGGGTTCGAAAGCGTGGATTCCGAAGGATGGCAGCGCTTCGAACTTGGCACGATCGACGATCCTGTGACCGAGATCGCCATCGTCATGAAGGGGACGGGCTCGGAGGCGCCGGGTTTCAAGCTCGCGAATGCCCGCTTCTTCGGCACCGCAATCGACAACCCCAGCGACACCTTCTACGTGAGCGGCTAGGCCTAGAGCATGGTACTGGAAGGTGGTCAGGCGGAAGGGATGTTCAGATTCGAGACACCTGTGGAAGTCGGCAGATATAGCTGCAAAGTGTCGCACATCGGTTGGCAAATGAAATGTGATGCCTGCACATTGTTTGACCCGCTGTTCGTTTTCGAGCGGTTCTTCAATGCCCAGCCTGTCTGCCACGATCTTCTCCATGTTGACGTACCGGCGTACCGCTGTATTTTGCAGGTGGGCTCCACGTACGTCACCGAGTGGAACAGCGATAGGTACCCGGACTTCGTGGCAGAGGGTACCGGAGACCAAAAGGCCATCATGGGCGCTATCTGCGCGGTGAAGAAGGCTTCTTTCGACGGCGTGGACTGTGTCGGCGGTGATGACGCTGCCACGGGCGAGGTAAGGCCGTTTATTGCTCTGTGCTATGTTGCGTCTGGTTGCCGTCTCAACAGCGAACTTATTTGTCGTGTTTGCCTCTGAAGTGAAAACCTTTTCCCGGTATCTCGTCGGGTCCTCACGCAATTCTATTGGCTACGCTTTGGTGCTCGTTTCTGACTGGGCGCTTCTGTTGCTCGAACCTCTCCTCCAGCCTTTCAGGCTAACTCTTGCAGAAGAAGCCAAACCATATTAATTCTTGCGGCAGGCGATACCGGTGTCATTGTATGTCCTCGTTCATCGTCTGTGCCATTCTCTTCCACACTTTTTTCTCCAAGTCAACTTTTTCTCTGCCCGCGAACGTATCAGGTGAGCATGCCCATGGGCGAGTGGTTCGTGGACGGCAACATCTTCATGAAGTCGGGAGTCCACCTCCACGCCTGGTACGGCAAAGAGTGGAATATTTGCTCGGATTTAGCTTGTGGGGATGCGAACGCGACGTGCCGCGTGTATCCAGGCTTGGGTAATTGCGGCACATACTCCTTGCCTCAACCAAGCGCTTCGCTTGCGAGGTGCATGGAGAAAGGGAAATGATTCATGGCGAAGACGCTACAGTACCATACATGTGCCCATTGGAGTGAAGTAATTCGAGTGATGTTTTCAAGCGCCTTCACGCCAGCCGCTAAACACATCTGTTGATAATGTATCCTCTTCGCCTGCGGCGTTTGTTCCGCAGGTTTTCCATAGACGACTCCCCGTACACGACCGACATCATCCTTGAAGACGGAGCGGCAGGAAAGACGGACACCGCCGCCATGATCGTCATGGACAACATATCTAACGCACGGGTGCGTGCAGCTAAGCTCAACCAGTCTAAAGAATTTGCAGCACCTTTCCACGCCTCGCGACCAAAAACTGGCCGTCACTTTCTTGCCAGACGGATGGTCACGGGAGCATAGGTGCGGGATTTCTTGTCTAGGTCGTTACTACAAAGCCTGCCGAATCTATTCCAACTCACGGCATCACCACGAACCGGCAGATGCCACCCAAACGCCTAGAAGCCAAGGTGCTCGTTTTTTTGTTTTCTTGGTACTTGATGACAGCGTAGTGCTAATGTACCTAGCGTTTTCCTTCTTACGCTCGTGTGGGGCAGCTTTCAAACACGTGGATTATCGGCAACTACGACAGCGAGACTAGCAACGACACGCCCACCGTGCATGGCCTGGGGTCTGTTGGCCTCTCCATCACGGGCTCCACGGTGAGCCCAGCGGGACCTGGCAGATGATGGGATGAGAGCATGCATTCGTTGCTTGACACGCCGAACCACTGTGTGTGAATGATATTACGGATGCATGTCACTTGCCATTTGATCTGGCGCGCATGCCCTCGCCCTTCGGGGAGGTCGAGTGTGTCACGCTTAATCTCGTCCTCTGCCCGTCTCGGGTCACGTTCAGGGACACAGACGAACACATCATGCCGCCAGAGGAAGACTGTTCAATCTCTCTGCTAGCGGTGCCTACCTACCTTGCATGTCCAGATTCGACGTGTTGCCATCGTTGTTTGTATTCACCAAGCGAAGACGGGTCATTCTTTCCAGAACACCCTCATCGTCTTCATTCTCTGTACTTCGTTTTCACCGCTGGAACCCGTAATCTTACGTTTCCAGAACATCACGTGCATAGACGCCAGCGTTTATTCCAGCGACGGTGACGCCCTCGTCGTGCGCGACTCCCAAATGATCAACATCGATTCTGGGCCCTACGATGAGTGAGTGAATGACAGGCAATGTTTTCGCTTTATATTCCAATGGACATGATGCTAGTTTCATCATTTGATGGCACACATTACGTTTGTACATGTACGGTGCCGGCCCAATCGCGACAAACACACTCACAAGAAACCCAGGCTCAGAGGTTTGAAACTATTGAGGACCCTGGCACTACATGTAGATCAGAGTTACATCATTTGTCCGATGCTCGCTCGTTGATACACTGCAAAATTTTGAGTCTTGCTGAAAATAGTGATGTCGATGGAGTGGACTGGTAAAGTATCGAACCTTCAGGTTGTTTGCGGATGCTATGATGGACGTTGAATTCAACTACACACGTATCGCTCGTTCTCAGTACGGCGATATTTTTGTGTTCGTGCCGCCGCACGCCAATATTGACCACCAGCCTGGAGAACCGTCGCTGAATCTTTGCGGTCTCCGGACCCTGAAGCGGTTTGTCATGAAGGCGTCCTCCTCCTCCTCAACGGTAATGGTGGGTAGTGATTTCCTATCCTTAGTCCGTCGCAGCTTGCCACATCTCACTGCTTTTCAACTCTCGGCCATGGTTTGGTCCGTCTGCTCGTTTTTGGTTAGTATCAATACCCCGTTTGCTGCCTGCTGCGCGGCGTTGCTCGTACGCAAACGTCCCTTACCCCTATTTCAGTGATTACCTCCCTTGGACTATCGGCCAAAGCCGTGGCACTGGGATTGTGGTCGACTCGTCGGACTCTGTGTGGGTTCGCCGCTACACCGTGAGTGCTCGTGGAATATCAGTCCAGAATGATAGACGCTGTCAGGATCCTAAGGGCCTTTGGTGCAGCTAGGGTTTGCCTTTGACTCGATACATCGAGGAAACTACAAAATACATCAAATCACTGGATGAGCCAGCGTTGAATATTTATCTATTGGTTTGACTTCGGCCTCTATCATACGCACAGTTACGATACCCACAAAACACCGACCATTAATGTACTTCGTAGGACTGCGGGGCTTTGTGCTGGGCGTAATTTCCTTTGAGGTGAGATTTATGACGCGGGCGAAGCACCCCTCCCACACCCACCAATTGCAGGCCGACAATATTTCATTGGAACCCGACTGTATGTTCTTGTGCCACGCATGCAGACATACGACAATGGCGTAGCCGGTATCCACGTTTCGGGTTCCAACAATTTTACCTTCGAGGCCACAATCGCGGACAAATGCTGGGGTGAAGACTGTGTGCTCGAGGGCGAGGGCAACGTTGGAAGCCTGGACGGGCAGCAGCCTATCGAAGTCGTCGTCGAGAGCTCCACTCTCGTCAAATTCCAAGACATGAAGGTCCAATCCGTCAACGGTGAGCTCGCGTTCGGTACTACTTGCTACATTCATGAGTCCTTGCAGTACACGTCTCTCTTTCCAGACCCGTGTAGGAAGCATTTTTTTGTTGACAGCATTTACCTCCCCTCAACCGGCATCATCATTCCTTGGTCGTTGTCCGCTTTTTGTGCAACCAAGGGTCAGAACCGTTTTTGCTGGCTTTGTTCTCCCTCCGAGTATCGGACTCGCTGCGCCAACTCTTGCGCAATACCGCCCCAAATACCACAAAATGAAGAACCCATACACACTTGCTGCTTTCCATTCTCCGGCGCGATCTGCACCACACAGACCCGGTGATTGTTGTGTCCGGCAGCTCTGGGGTGTCCTTTGACAACTGCGGCTTCTCCAACGTCGAAACTGGCACATGCGTCATTCAGGTAACCTATTGTTGAGGACAACCACAGATTATTGGGCAGGTTTTGGGTCCCTGCTACGGCTCTCGAACGATTTCGATATTCTTGGTTTCTTTCCAGAGATCAGTGCAACGGCGCACAAAGCATGCCCTCCCCTCCTGTCGAGAGCGCCGGAAATTCACGGGATGTGATAGGTTCTTGCGGAGAGACGAAAGCTTCTCCGTGACCATTTGCAAGAACGAACGAGGTGACGGCCCAGTGCAATGAGTGTTGACACTCTGTGCAACCGGACAAGAAATCTCCCGACCGTACGGAATTCTTGTCGGTGGTCTGCTGTGTTGGGTGAAGTGATGCTGAACCGACGTACCGTCACGCACGAGGCGAAGTGTCAACATGCACAAAAATACACCTGGCAGCAGAATAGCCCAGACCCTTGCCTCATTTTCAACGGAACATCGAAATTTCACGGGTCGATTATCTCATTTATTCCTTCGAGTGGAGACCCTTTTCCGGCAACATTTTTCGCACCTATGCAAAGTACTGTGAAATTCCTGGTTGCGGCGCAGGCTTCTGCATACTTGTTGAACCCGAAAATCCAACAGGGTAGCGCACCCCTCTATCAACTGTGCCGAGCACCCACCTACGAAGTTCCGCTCGTCGCACCACCATTTTCATCGCGTAGACTGACACCACCAGCGAGGTAACGACGGGTGATGACCCGGAGCTCAGCCTCGACGGCACATGCTACGTCAAGGTGTGAGGACGGACGACCAGCAGCGCCGCAGAGGGGAGATCGACGCTCATTTCAAGCGGAGCGTCCGAAAGGTTGATGCTTCCTTGGGGTTTGCTGCGTATGGGAGGGTCGCGGTGGGCGTTGAACGTACCCTCCGTGTGTTTCAGGGTAAGTGCAATTATGCTCATATTGTAGTCTAGAAACTCTGGCTAGTGCAACGTTTGTGTGAAGTGATCGATGGATGGTGTTCTCCTGGTATAGAGTATGTACAAGTCCATGGGGATCGATGGTATAGTGTGTGAATAGAGCCCACGCTACCTTTCAGCTGGTCGGCGTGCTACAACTGTGCCAACAATTTCCGAACGAGCGTAGTCTTGCTTGTCGCTCTGCGTGTGATGCACGTCCATCCCTGGAGTTACACTAGATGGGGATGGCCGGACTTGGACAAGGGGTGACTGTTGTTCGTAGTAACGTCACGCAGTCAAAGCCAAGCAGGCACCACAGCGGTACACGTCAGCGAGCTGACGTGTGTTAAGTCGGCTTGGTTTGGGCTGTGTAGGGGGAGGGTAGTGTGGAGGAGTCCTCGCCCTATCCCCACACGTTCTCGACTTGCGCCGTAGACAATAGAAATATGCAATGTCGGTGCTTTGGTTGTTGGGATGGTCGTATAGCCCAGAATTGTCTTGGTCGACTCTCGGCGTACGTGGTTCGGTCACGGCGCGAATATGCGCCTGCTGAAGCTCTCATGTCGCTTTGTAGCTCATGTGAATGGTCGTAGCGAATACACGGGCACACGATGAGTATTTTTAGGCTCAGCCGTCTCCGGCGAACGTCAACACTGTTCGGACCACTTTCAAGTCCCCTTCGGTTGAAGACATTTTTTGGCTCCATCGAAGAACAATTGTTTTTTCGGGGTCGGTTCTACGAACCCCTTGTGTCGACAACTGAAAACAACGGTAGATGCTTGCTCTCGTCTCATATACGTTATAGCGACAATGTCTCAGTGGTGCCCCCACACGTAGTCCTCTCCACCAGCTTGCAAAGGTTCCGTGTGTCGCGTCCCCTAGATCAATGAGGCAAGCCTTGAGCACGGGTTTCGAAACTCCTCTGCACAACGTGGACTAGCCGCGGCAAGAATCTGGGTGTTGGCGTTGGTACCTTGTTACCTCCATTCCGTTTTCTGCCGTCTCGTCTAGTCCATGTCTGGAATGCCCACAACACGTTTGACGGGGTATGCGTCGCGGCATGTGGTCAGGCAACTCGCTCTCCTGAGGGCATATCCTGTAGTCTGGAAGGAACGCAGGCCACGTGTGGCGAGTAACAAAGCAACGGCGCGCATCCTGGCTCTCATAATCGGGAATCAAGTCGGTCACTACGGGGCTTGTACATTTTCGTGCTTTTCCGTGGAACGTTTCATGGAAGTCCATGGAAGTCCATGGAATTCCATGAAACATCGTAATGTACATACCTGGTCACTACCGGCATCGCTTACACCGTTTGTGGATCAACGCTCTAATGCGCTGTAAGGCCTGGCGGACCTTGAGTTGAGGGAAATCGAAGACAGTGAACACGAGCGTACAGTAGTGATCGAGCAGAAATGGTTCATATATATTTCGGTGACGGTATGTCGACCCCGCACAGAACGCTTACAAGTCACAGTCATTGCGTTTCTACGGCTCTCAGCTGTCGTCCAACGCCTCGTTCGTCCCATCGGGGCCGGCTGTTGCCGAGACATGATCGAAACAAATGTCGCATCACGTCGGCCGTGTCGAACATGCGAGCAAATTTGGCATATTTACCACACTGTGCAAAGCGCTCAGAAAAAACGAACCTCTAATGGGCACACAACTATTTGCGCGGTGTCCCCACGGCCCACACCTGTCGCGCAAGCCGTCATTTGCCTGACATACGGTTTCCGAGATACGACCAAGCATTTCGCCACAGGATCACTCCAGCGGGGCCGCAAATATGCGATATTTATGCCTTCGCCAACAAATGCCGAGAGCATCTCACTGGGCGCGAAACCAACTGCACTGTGTTCCTGCAGCCCTCGTCTGATGCGAAAGTAATCGTTTGACCCATTACGGCACGTGGTTGCCGATAAACATGTCTCCGCTGAAAACAATTTGGGCCCCGACGGAAAATGGTATGGATCGTTAAACTATTGAGCTTCTCGGAAACGCTCTCGAAACGTTCACTCCTTCATTCATTCTGTACCAAGATATCCATGACGTTGGTATAGGGTGTTTTCGGTGTCCTACGTCTCCGCGTGAAATCGAGTCCCGACTCCTTCCAGACATGAAGCTCCATTATCGGTAACCCACGTGACGAGTCTAATTTTGCGATGACGTTCATGTCGAGCGTTTTCTGTGTCCGAAGTCCCGGTGTGAATCCGAGTCCTTGCTCCCACGCACAAGGGGGTCCCTATCTGATTCGCATCATAAGAACGTGGGGAGTCATCGCGAAAGATCCGTTGCACTTTCGACATCGTGTCTTCTTCGTTGACGGAACCGATATTCGTTCTGAGACAACCACAATTGAATTTATAGTACTACAGTACCACGCTACTGTTGAAGCATTAGATGTGAAATACCTGGGAATCAAAAATGAAAAATACAGGCAAAATGATCATCTAAGGTTCGTGCCTAGAGTTCAGCTGTAGTGTTTCGACCAAAGTTTTGTTGACTTAGAGGCAAATATTCCTAGCTATTGATAATCGAGTTAATTTGGCTTGGCATGACGGCCTTTGCGATCGACTTTTTATGTATGTCTGCATTTATCTGCAATTGTCGGAGGGCAAACAAAATAGTAGAAAAATATCGATGACAAATCAAAGCTACACGGAAACGGGCCGGACAAAATTCACTCCTTCTGCCCGTGACATTCACAGCAGATTGGGCGGTTCTGTGAGTACTACTGTACCCTACACCAGCTGTGACAGACGAAGATGATAATTTACAGTATGTCAACCCACCTTGCCGTCCCGCGCCATCGCCATTCTCCGAACTCAATCCACCGTCCGAAGCTCAGTTTCCGACACGCACGTTTTTGCTGACGTTTCGCCGCTGCGGCGTTTTCGTCGCTAACACGCTGCGTCGCGATCGGTAAATCTCTACATATCCACCCTCGACCCTGCTTCCAAACTTTCCTTGTGGACACTCACGATTGTATCGCCATTGCCGGCGTAGGCAAGTGAATCTACAGTGGTACCTAGATCTCGGAAGGGGGTCAGAAATATTCGAAGGCTATGCTGCTGCAACCCACGCCGGTGACCTTTTCTGGGAAACACACCTGAGAAGGTGGAAGTAGAGGGCAGCCATCAAGCGGATCAAGCTGCTTTTCAACGTCCTTTCCATGACTCTTTCAAGATCGGGGTGGTCAATGGCGACGCCATGTGGGTATCTTCGTGCGGATTGACGACAACCGGTAGTTGGGCGCTCAACTGAGTGAGGGCAAACTGCACAACACGTAGTGACAGCTCGAGCGCTTCATTGATATGCGCCTCGCCATTGTCGCATCGTCGCAACTGTAGCTGCTGTACTGATGGTGCTTCTGCCGACATAGTTTGTACTCGGCAGTCGGAGAGGTGGGTGGAGAGGTGGGTGGAAAGGTGGGGCTGCTTGTGTTATTCATGCTGTGTCAAACATCGTGTCCTACGGCAGGGGGGCGCACGGACGAAAAAGGTGCAGAGCCAGGGGGAGTACCCACAGCGCTCCACTTCCACCACCGAGGTTGTACGCTTGAAAGGATGAGCCCACTATCTAGACCACTAGACGACAGTAGTCAGCGTCCGTCAAGTTTTCCTTCAAGCCACGACCACGTCCTCCCAGGGATGCTATCACTGCTGTGATCGGCGCATTCTCGCCGACACAATTCCATCGGTACAAGACGTTCATGGCATTCAATGCTTGTAATATACCGGTAGGGCCAAATAAAAGTGTTGGGGAGATTGCCATTACACAATGGGGTGCACTTTGTGCCACGCTTGTTCAACAAGTGGCCATGGTGTAGAGCATGAAGCTGCAGAATAATCACAGTTTCGCATTGATTGATCCTCGCCTCATGGTACACAACTTCCGTAATCTCTGCATGCAAACGCACACGTAGACTAGATTATAGCACACCCGACACTCGTATTGCGCCGTGTTGTTATCCAATCAGAGAATTCCACTATCTGTTCGTACTCCAAACAATAGCAGCTCTTCCACACATGTCCCCAACATTCAAATTTCGTCCGAACCACGGAACAAGGTCGTCCGAGTCGGGCAAAAACGTGCGCCGCCGTCATCACGTCACGGGCACTTTTTGGGTATACCGCGTTCGCAACAATACCACTGCAGTAGTAGATTGGGCAGACGCACCGCAATGACTTCCATAGCGCGTTTGTAGATGACGAGCGGGTATTTATAGATGACGAGCGGGTACGGATGCTGCTTCGACCCTCCCCAGGATTCGAAACCCGATAGTAGTACGTCGGATGTTCGATCTTCCTCCCGTACGAGCACCGTTCACCGAACAACAGAAAGCTGCCGTGCTCAATATCAGGTTACATATCCTTCATTCTTGCCAAGGGTCATTGCGGAGCTTCTTTGTTCATGGTAAGAGTTCATTCCATAGCATGAATGTACATACACAATTAACCCCTCCTGTATACAGCCCGGAATACAACGGTGACGCTGACAGAGCATTTGGTCTGATCAAGGATGCAGCACCGACTCTTTACTCCGGAACACCATACTAGTCCTTTGGGCCGAGGCCATAGCTTGAGCATGCAGGGTCCTGAGCTGCACCTCAACGACACAAACCCCAGAGAAGAAATCGCCTCGTGAAACGTGGCACGGGGGCCTCCCCCCGCAGGGGGGTGACGCACGCGTTCCTCCAACCCGCCGCATACTACGTCAAGCGCACATGCAAGTCAGACTCGAAAGCCCACAGATTCTTTGACCTCGGCCCTGGGGTCAACCACAACCATGACTGTGTACGCATTCTGAGCGAAACCTCCAAGCGATCACAACTCGCAGATTCACGTGGCAACCTGTCCCACCGCCCCGACCGCCTACCCCCAGCAGCCGGCTCCCATTGCATTGGAGGAAGAAGAGCTCACAAGTGGGGAGCGCGAGGGCAGGGAGGGCGCGTCATGCCACGGTGGAGGAAGGGCAGAGGGTGAACCTGTGGATGGAGGACCAGGTTTCGACCTTGACATGACGTTAGCCCTACGGCCCGCGGGGCCGCTCGCGCACGATCTACTGAGTGTGCCGCCGGCCGCGCCGCAGGAGTCAGGCGCGGGCAATGCAGGCGATGGCGCTCCCCCGAGAAGGGAGGGCGCGCGAGCGTCGCTCCCTCTACCACGTCGACCGAGATGGCCTATGTGGGCGACGGCGAGGACGACCGCCGCAGCAGCAGAGGGCGCAGCAGCCGCATCGGCCGCGGTGGTGGCGGCAGCAGCGGAAGCGGCAGTGACAGTGGCAGCGACAGCGGCAGCGACCGCAGCAGCACCAGCAACATCGAGACGGATCTCCCGGCGCTCCGCGGGCCAGAGGCCCGGAGGCTCGCCCGCTTTGACAGGCCGGTAGAACCCACCAGCCGCCGCACCAGCGAGAACCCTCACCGAAACCCAAGATACGAGTTCCGGCCGTCGCTGACAAGTGCCGAAGCCCTGGTCGCCTCGGTGGCGACATTCCCAATGAACAGCACGAAGGAGTTCACCCATTGGATGCTCGCGTCGGTACTTCACGTGGCGGAAAGGCTCGAGCCGAAAGTTGTGCGAGAGTTGGTGTACGAGCGCGCGGAGGTGGCATACACCGCGCGTCAAGAGGCGGAAGACTTCATGCTGGTAGCAGAGGACATAATGGTTAACTCACCAGATGCCCTCGCGACCGCACTGGCGGCCATCGAGCTCGGTCCTAGATCCTCCATAGGCAAGCTTCCGACCACGTAGAATACCCCCCCATGACCGAAGCCGGAGTTGTCTAGTCAACGCACAGGGAGGGGTGGGAACAGGCCATGAGGGAAGAGATTGATAGACACTGGGGCACGGGGACGTTTTCGTTTGTAGACAGCACACCGGAGGGGCGTAGGCCTGCTTAGACCTCCAACAAGACTGGGAATATTGAAAAACTCAAAGCGCGTCTAGGTGGTGTTCACCAATCCTTAACGTAGACTGTTTTTATTCGTCGTCTCCTTGCCCATCATCCGCATCCGCAAGACTTCCTCTTGCGGCAGCCAACGAAAACGACATGAACCTCAACCACTGGGACGTATAACAGGCATACACACATGCCACGTTCGACGAGGAAGTGTGCACTAGGCTCTCGGCTGGGTGAGGGGAAAAATCGAGAAAAAACGTGAAAGCTGAGCGTGCTATTTGCGGTCTAAAGCAGAGCGGTAGGCAGTGGGGGTACCACGCCGCCGATACGCTCGCCGAGAATGGGTTCAAGCATGCAAGGCGGACTCGTGTGTTTTCCCCAAGATGGTAGATGACGTCCTGGTGATGATTTTGTGATCTACGTGGATGACATTGTTATGGCTGGGTCTTACGAGGATTGCAAGGAGTTGTTGCTTCTCTCAACAAGACATGCCCCTCCACAGACCTTGGAGAGTGCGTGTGGTGTGACGGGTGTGCCATTGAGAGAGACGTGGAGGTTGGTCTCATAAATCTCCACAACCGCGTACATTGACAGCATGGTGCATCGCGTTGATGTACGATGGATCTCCTGTTATTGTTTTTATTTTTTTTGCCCTCCGACATTGTAGATAAATGCAGACATACAAAAAAAGTCGATCGTAAAGGCCGTCATGCCAAGCCAAATTAACTCGATGCCCAATAGCTAGGAATGTTTGCCTCTAAGTCAACAAACGTTGGTTGAAACACTACAGCTGAACTCTAGGCACGAACCTTTGATGGAGAAAAACGAACGAATCTCCTGTTCGTGGGTCTGCGAACATTGGTGTTGGATAGATGTGCTGAATGATTTGGTGTGACGCAAACTGGTAAGATTGCCCTTTGGTAGGGGGCACCGCGATGATTCACGGGGCCCCTCGTTGCTGTGGGGGCCGCTCTTCGAGCACTCCCTCTTTCGTCCGTGACGGACGGCCATCGACCTCTCGTGAAGTTAATACGTCACCAAAACAGTCTCACCCGATAAATAAGTGGCGTAGGCCGCAAACACTCTATAGGTTTTATTTTTTTTTTAATCCTTGTCTCTTTCGTGTTTTTTCTTATGGTACGCCCTATGGCCGTCTCCGGCTCGGGCGCGTAACCGAGACGAGCAGCAGCGTTGTGAAAGTTCCATGTACCCCCTTAATGACACGCATGAGCCGCACCACGACTCCCCCGTGCGGTCCGGCTGGATCCGTCCCGGCCTGCTGTGTGGACTACGGATTTTCCCCGGATCCGACTACGGCGCCTCCCGCTGGTGGTCGGTCTGTGGGTCCTTCGATCAACTAAAACAACGTCATCAGGGCAAATCCTTCGACTTGTCAATTCGTTGGGGTATGGTAAAAAGCTTTCGTGCCGCCGACACGGATTGACTTTTCAGCAAACCATCATTGTTATGATATAAACACAAGACTGTTGAAACAGGGTCGTCAACCTACCCCTCCCACGGCAATGACTCCTTTACAGAATTACGTCTATAGCTAGCTACGGCCATTCGCAGAACATGTCCTGCCTGCGTCGCCGACCGGTGGTTCAGCAGCCCCGCCGCTCGCCTTTGTCCCAGCAAACAAACCTCAAACAAAAACCAAATCATCCCCGTAAAAGTTACGGTGCCGTCCGCCCTGCCGTTCAGTCTCCTCGGCTCTATCTCGCACAATGCGTCTCCGTCGTATGCTACCATCCCGTCTCCTATACCTCCCACAATTTTCGCTCTGACGCCTGCCTAACACGTAGTCCTTTCTTCGCCGAGGTATACGGGTATCCTTCCAGCACGTTCAGAACCAGCCGTGCACGAGAAGGATGTTCCGAACCTGTCGAGGAGGTTACTTACGGCGTCTCTTTCTCCCCTTCAGCAGAGGAAACAACAGTCCTTGCAGCATGCAATCCCTACGGGGGTCTACACCAGATTGATTGGCAGAGCTTCGCTTGCATCTTCACGAGCTGGAACCGAACATCCTCTTGAGCTGGTCTAGTTGCCCGACTGCATCTTCACGAGCTAGAACCGAACATTCTCTTGAGCAGACCGGCGGGTTTGGGTTGCCCGAATTTGAGGTCCACCGTCTTCCCCAAGAACCGATCGACAGCGTCCTTGTAGGCCGTCGCCGCGTCGTCTCCTTCTGACACTATCACCGGTTGCCCGAGGTTAGTCGCCGTCAACACCGCCTTCGACACCGGAAAGAACCCCAGAACCTCCAGCCCCAAGAGCTCCTGGATGTCCGCCAGTGTGAGCATCTCGTTGCACTCGGCCCGGGCGGGGTCGTATCTGGTGACGAGCAACGTCTGCCGCACCGGCGCCTGCCCCGCCTCCGCCCTCCTAGACATGCTGGCGATGAACCCCACCATCTTGTCGCTATCCCTGCACGAGGACACCTCGGGGTTGGTGACGATCACCGCCTCGTCTGCCAAGTACATGGCGTGCCGCGCCCCTGACTCGATCCCCGCGGGGCTGTCACACACTACGAAGTCGAAGCTCTTCTGCAGCTCCCGTATAACTCGCGTAACCCCGTCCTGTGTCAATGCCTCCTTGTTTTTGGTCTGAGACGCCGCCAGCAGACTGAGCCCGGGATTCTGTCCGTCCTGTGTTAGGGCCTGGTTCAATGTGCACTGCTCCTGTGGGCTGGAGACCGCTAATCGTACGCCTCCGGCTCTTGATGCTTCTGTCAACCATGTCTCGGACCCCTCCAGTCGGCACTTCGCGGCGACCGCCCTCTCCGATGTGTGAGAAAAGATTGTGCAACGATCTTCCACTCAGTCTCGACGAAAGCATGTGTGTGCGTGAACCAGGTGATGTTTGTGTGTACAGAACGGAGAAGGGCGAGGGGACAATGCCTGGGCCTGGGCACCGGCCCTGGTGTGGTCCTCAGCAGCACCTTGTGGGAGTGGCCGTGCGCGCAGTGGAAATCGTTGATGTCAACGGGGGTGCTGGGCGCTTTCGCGTTGCCAGGAGCAATTGCGGCACAGGCATGTTCGGTGTGTGTGCGGAAACCGTTTTGGACGTACAGGTTACCGCATCGGGGGAAGTACACCAACTCCCCCCCCCTTCTCTCCAACTCCAACTCGTGTTTGTTGGGTTTTGCTTTCGAACCCGTCGTCGAAGAGGGGAGTGAGAGATACTAGGTTGTAGTATAGTCGGATAAAGTGTGCAACCCGTTTCAACAACAGGTCGGTTATGCCGTCGCGCGGGCTGAGGGTTACCGTCACGTCGCCGTACCCTACGATAGGAAAGGTTTCTCCGGCGGCGACGCGCACACGTCGATCACACTCTTCGTAACGAACGAACCCATCTGAGTTCGCGAACATGTGGGTGGTAGCGCCGGTATCGGCAACAT
>CACKRE030002060.1:383580-401419 GCA_902602495.3 Ectocarpus sp. CCAP 1310/34 | reverse complement strand
CGCCACGCCCACGCCCCGGCGAAGCGGCACTGGGATGCCATACAGAAGATCCTCGGCTACCTGAAAGGGACGAGGGACCTCGGCATCACCTACCAACGGGGATCGGGGTTAGGGCTGGCCGTGTACGTAGACGCTAGCTACACCGACACGGAGGATAAGCGTTTGGTGTCAGGGTTGGCGACGTCTGTTGGACGTACCGTAGTCAGCCATGGTAGCAAGACACAGCGAATCGTGTCTTTGTCTTCGACGGAAGCCGAGTACATTGCTGCCGGGGAGAACGTCAAGGAGGCGTTGTTTGTGCGTGCTGTGCTTTCGTTTGCTGCCCCAGAGGCCAGTGGTAGCAGTATCCGGGTCCTTGAGGACAACCGGGGGGCCATAGCGTTGGTGCAGAACCCCCTGAGCTCAAGTCGCACGAAACGCATCGACGTGAGATTCCATTTCATCCGCGGTTTGTTTAGGTCGGGGGATATTTCGGTCAAGTTCGTTCCGACAACGGAGCAACACGCGGACCTCCTAACCAAGGCCCTTAGCAGGGCTAGTCTGCAGTACCACCGGCGCAAGTTGATGAATTTGCCGGAGTAGCTGTAGCAGTTTCTAGCACTTGGGAGAGGCCATGTTTTCCATGCGGGGAAAGGCGCATAACTGATGCGGTCTGTGTACCAATGGCAGGAGTAGGGGTTGTTGGGAAACCGTCGTCCGGGGGAACGTAGTTCCTCGCGTTCTTGTCTTCGCCTTGGCCTTTCTAAGAAGTGCGGCCGTTGTGATCCGCTGTGATAGCGACGGTTTTTGTGGTGGTAGGGGTTTTATCGAGGGGGTTTGCCCGGACGCCGGGATTCCCCTCGATATATTACGATGTTGGTGTTTTCTGATGTATCCAGGGGCGTTCGTGCCCCATTGATGGTTAGTCACTTGCGTGAAGAACCAGGGAGGGTGTTCGTGGGTCTGCGAACATTGGTGTTGGATACATGTGCTGAATGATTTGGTGTGACGCAAACTGGTAAGATTGCCGTTTGGTAGGGAGCACCGCGATGATTCACGGGGCCCCTCATTGCTGTGAGAGCCGCTCTTCGAGCACTCCCTCTTTCGTCCGTGTGAAGGACGGCCATCGACCTCTCGTGAAGTTAATACATCACCAAAACAGTCTCACCCGATAAACAACGGGCGTAGGCCGCAAACATCTCCCCCATCCCTGCTTCCCCTGGTACCGACCTACAGTAGGATCGAAACGAGATGACAAGAATGGAGGGGAGTGGCCGGTGAGGGAGGCCATCGGCAGCATGATGTGGGTGTCGACTTTCTCGGGCCCAGACGTTTCTTTCGCCGTGCGTGAGGTAAGCGCGCCACGCCCACGCCCCAACCGTCAGGCACTGGAGGACGATCCCGCAAATCCTCACCTATTTGAAAGGTACGAGGGACCTCGGCATCACCTACAAACGGAGATCGGGGTTAGGGCTGGCGGTGTACGTAGACCCCGGATACGCCGACGCGGCGGATAAGCGTTGGGTGTCGGTTGGCCAGAACGGTTGGGGATACTGTAATCAGCCAAGGAAAATACCAAGACGCAGAGTCTCGCGTCTTTGTCGTCCACTGGGCAGAGTACATGGCTGCCCAGTAGGGTGCGAAAGAGGCTTTGTTCGTGCATACAGTGCTTTCGTTTGTTGCCCCTGAAACCAGTGGCAGCAGCATCCAGGTCCTTGAGGACAACCAGGGGGCTATGGTTTCGGTACAGAACCCCGTCAGCGCCGCTCGCAGCAAGCACAATGACGTGAGGTTCCATTTCATTTGCAGGTTGATCAGGTCGGGAGACATTTCGATCAAGTTCGTCCCGACAACGGAGAAACACGTGGACCTCCTCACCATCACTCTTCATAGGAGCAGTCTGCAGTACCACCTGCGCAAGTCGATGAGTTCAGTAGCTGTAGCATGTTTAGCACTTGGGAAAGGTCATGTGTATGCCACGCGAGGAAAGGAGGTGTCATCTCGCACTACGGTCACGGTCTGGGTGCCGATGGTAGGAGTAGGGGGTGTTGGGAGACTTCGTCCGGGGAAAAGTAGTTCATCGCGATCTCTGGTATTCTTGTCTTGACCTTGGCCTGTCTAGTAAGTGCGGCTGTTGCAAGCCGCTGTCATAGCGACGTTTTTCTCGTTGGATGGGGTTCAGGGTTTGTCTAGGGGTTTTGCCCGGGTCCCGGGTTTGTTTCCTCTCGACCATCGTATTGCCGCTTTGTTCGGGGTCTTTACTTCCCAGCTGATGGTTAGTCACTTGTGTGAAGAACCACGGACGATGTTCGTGGGTTTACGGATATGTCTGGATCTGTCTGTCAAACGAGATTGTGTGACAGAGATGGTACTTAAAGACTACCCGATGTGGTGGTAGGGGGGGCGTGATGCTACAAGGGGATCCTTCTGACTTGGTGTGCAGCATGCAGCAGCACTCACTCTTGACGCCGCGCCCTGTCTCATCTCCTGAAGTTATAACAGCACTCAAACAAGTATACTCGATGAGTGCGCGGTCAGGCCGTAAAACATGAACGACTGTAGAACAAGCCTTGAAAGGTGGTTTGATACCGAAGGAGAGCGATTGAGATTACAGTTTTCCCTTTGATTACTTCATTTGTTCGTAGGCGTACGAATGAATGCCAATACAAGGAGACCAAAATCCTAGACAGGGTGGGACCTGCAGAGCGCAGACGCACCAAAAAAGAGGATCGGAAGGAATCAACAAATGGTACATTGATCATTCCGACCTTGGCGTGCGGGGGACAGCTTCCGGGTTCTTGCCGCCGTCTTTACCACACGATGGGTGCTTCGTGCATGTTGGATGACCACATTCCTGGTGGCGACGCCGACCCTACTTCGCGTGCTGTGCACAGAACCCCGGCTTCTGGCTGCTGGCCTTGCCAAATGACGGCCGCTTCGTGCACCCCGAATGGCCACACCTGTTGACGAAGACAGGGACCATGCCCTGCTGGCTGTGCTGAGAGCAGAACTCCGGCTTCTTGCTGCCGTCGTCACCGTATGATGGCTGATTCGTGCATCCCGCATGGCCACACTTGTTTCTGACAACGTCATCCATACCCTGCTGCCTGTGGTGTGCACAACTCCGGCTTCTTGCTGCCGTCCTTGCCAAATGACGGCCGCTTAGTACAACCCGGATGACCGCACCTCCTGTTGACGATGTTGAACATGCCCTCCCTGCCTGTGCTGAGAGCAGAACTCCGGCTTCTTGCTGCCGTCTCTATCAAGCGATGCCCCCTTCACGCACCCCGCATGGCCACACTTTTTTCTGACGACGTCAACCATACCCTGTTGCCTGTGCTGAGAGCAGAACTCCGGCTTTGTGCTGCCGTCCTTGCCAAATGACGGCTGCTTCATACATCCTGGATGGCCGCACCTCCTGGTGACGATATCGACCATGCCATGCTGTCTGTCCTGAGAGCAGAACTCCGGCTTCTTGCTGCCGTCATCACCATACGACGGCCGATTCCATCAATCTGGATGGCGGCACCTCTTCTTGGCGGTATTGACCATACCCTCCTGACTGTGCTGGGCGCAGAACTCTGGCCTCTTGCTGCCGTCTTCACCATGTGACGGGCGCTTCATGCAACTTGGATGGCCGCACCGCTTGCTGACGGGGTTGATCATTCATGGCTTGGCATGCTTTGATTAACAACAACGTCGTCATAGGAAGGTGTGGCAATCCTGGGTGCATGAAGGCGGCATCATATGGTAAAGACGGCAGCAAGAACCCAGAGTTCTGCTCTCAGCACAGCCAGCAGGGCATGGTCCCTGTCTTCGTCAACAGGTGCGGCCATCCGGGTTGGACGAAGCGGCCGTCATTTGGCAAGGACGGTAGCCAGAAGCCGGAGTTCTATGCACAGCACGCGAAGTAGAGTGTGGTCGGTATCGTCAACAGGAAGTGTGGTCACCCAACATGCACGAAGCACCCATCGTATGGTAAAGACGGCGGCAAGAACCCGGAGTCTGTTCCCAGCACCCCGAGGTCGGAATGATCAATGTACCATTTGTTGATTCCATCCGATCCGTTTTTTCGTGCGCCTGCGCTCTGCAGGTTCCCTCCCTGTCTAGGATTTTGGTCTCTTTGTATTGGCATTCATTCGTACGCCTACGAACAAATGAAGTAATCAAAGGGAAAACTGTAACCTCAACCGCTCTCCTACTTGTCTCAAATCCCCTTCAAGGCGTATTCAACCGCCGTTAAGGCCTGACCGCGCACTCATCGAGTATACTTGTTTGAGTGCTGCATTAACTTCAGGAGATGAGACAGCGCCCCTACCAAGGCGCGGCGTCAAGAGTGAGTGCTGCTGCATGCAGCACACCAAGTCAGAAGGATCCCCTTGTAGCATCACGCCCCCCCTACCACCACCTAGGGTAGTCTTTAAGTACCATCTCTGTCACACAATCTCGTTTGACAGAACATATCCAGCCATAACCGTAAACCCACGAACACCGTTGCAGTGCATTAGGGAACCTCTGCATTAGGGACCGTTTCCCAGAAAAAAGCAAGGGGAACATCTGCACCAGGGAACCTCACCGCCCCCATCGTTGGAGAACCGCTGCGTTAGGGGACCTCAACCTAAAGTTACCAGGGGAACCCTCCACAAATGGGGATACGATTTCGTATTCAACAGCCACTGCGTAAGGGAACTTCTGCATCAGGGAACCTCAACCTCGAATTGCCAGGGAAACCCCACACAAATGAGGATACGATTTCGTATTCAACAGTCACTGCGTTAGGGAACCTCACCCCAGAGTTGGCAGCGCGATAGGGTCTAGGGTTTATTTAGGGCGTGACCAAACGTTACCCATTTACAGCATGTGAGAATCATTGCATTCAGCAATCACAGCTGCATCTACTTACTACACACATCCCTAATGCATATTTTCCCTTACGCAGTGGCTGTTAAATACGACATCGTATCCCCCATTTGTGTGGGGTTCCCCTGGCAGTTCAAGGTTGAGGTTCCCTGATGCAGAAGTTCCCTTACGCAGTGGCTGTTGAATACGAAATCGTATCCCCATTTGTGGAGGGTTCCCCTGGTAACTTTAGGTTGAGGTCCCCTAACGCAGCGGTTCTCCAACGATGGGGGCAGTGAGGTTCCCTGGTGCAGAGGTTTTCCTTGGTTTTTTCTGGGAAACGGTCCCCTAATGCAGAGGTTCCCTAATGCATTGCACCGTCCCTGGGACCATCAGCTGGGAACCTCTGCACCAGGTGGGAATTAAAGACCCCGAAACATCAAAAAAGCGGCAATACGATGGTCGAGAGGAAACAAACCCTGGGCCCCCAACCCTGGACGCCATCCAACGAGAAAAACGTCGCTATGACAGCGGCTTGCAACAGCCGCACTTACTAGACAGGCCAAGGTCAAGACAAGAATACCAGAGATCGCGATGAACTACTTTTCCCCGGACGAAGGTCTCCCAACGCCCCCTACTCCTACCATCGGCACACAGACCGTGACCGTAGTGCGAGATGACACCTCCTTTCCTCGCGTGGCATACACATGGCCTTTCCCAAGTGCTAAACATGCTACAGCTACTGAACTCATCGACTTGCGCCGGTGGTACTGCAGACTGCTCCTATGAAGAGTGATGGTGAGGAGGTCCGCGTGTTTCTCCGTTGTCGGGACGAACTTGATCGAAATGTCTCCCGACCTGAACAACCTGCAAATGAAACGGTACTTCACGTCAATGTGCTTGCTGCGAGCTGCGCTGACGGGGTTCTGTACCGAAACCATAGCCCCCCTCGGTTGTCCTCAAGGACCTGGATGCTGCTGCCACTGGTTTCAGGGGCAACAAACGAAAGCACTGTATGCACGAACAAAGCCTCCTTCGTACCCTCCCGATCAGCTTTCGATGAACTCTGCCCCAGTGGACGACAAAGACGCGAGACTATGCGTCTTGCTATTTTCCTTGGCTGATTACAGTATCCCCAACCGTTCTGGCCAACCGACACCCAACGCTTATCGCCGCGTCGGCCGGTCTGACATCTACGTACACCGCCAGCCCTAACCCCGATCTCCGTTTGTAGGTGGTACCGAGGTCCCTCGTATCTTTCAAATAGGTGAGGATTTGCGGGATCATCCTCCCGTGCCTGACGGTTGGGGCGTGGGCGTGGCGCCTACCTCACGCACGGCGAACGAAACATCTGGGCCCGAGAAAGTCGACACCCACATCATGCTGCCGATGGCCTCCCTCACCGGCCACTCCCCTCCACTCTTGTCATCTCATTTCGATCCTACTGTAGGTCGGTACCAGGGGAACCAGGGATGGGAGAGATCCATCGTACATCAACGCGATTCACCATGCTGTCAATGTACGCGGTTGTGGAGATTTATGAGACCAACCTCCACGTCTCTCTCAATGACACACCCGTCAAACCACACGCACTCTCCAAGGTCTGTGGAGGGGCATGTCTTGTTGAGAGAAGCAACAACTCCTTGCAATCCTCGTAAGACCCAGCCATAACAATGTCATCCACGTAGATCACAATAATCATCACCAGGACTTCATCTACCATCTTGGGGAAAATACACGAGTCCGCCTTGCATGCCTGAACCCGTTCTCGGCGAGCGTATCGGCGGCGTGTACCCCCACTGCCTACATTACCGCTCTGCTTTAAACCGAAAATATTGTAGCACGCTCAGCTTTCACGTTTTTTCTCGATTTTTCCCCTCACCCAGCCGAGAGCCTAGTGTACACTTCCTCGTCCAACGTGGCATGTGTGTATGCCCGTCTTACGTCCCAGTGGTTGAGGTTCATGTCCTTTTCGTTGGCTGCCGCAAAGAAAGATTTTTTGATGCGGATAATGGGCAAGGAGACGATAAATGGAAATGGTCTAGATACACGTTCAGGACTTGTGAACACCACCTAGACGCGCTTTGAAATTTTCAATCTTCACGTACTCGGACGCTTGCCTTTGGACCCGGCTCGAGGGTCGCCAGTGCGGTCGCGAGGGCATCTGGTGAGTTAAGCAATATGTCCTCTGCTACCAGCATGAAGTCTTTCGCATCTTTGACGCGCGGTGTATGCCACCTCCGCGCGCTCGTACACCAACTCTCGCACAACTTACGCCTAGAGCCTTTCCGCCACGTGAAGTACCGACGCGAGCATCCAAATGGTGAACTCCTTCGTGCGTTCATTGGGAATGTTGCCACCGAGGCGACCAGAGCTTCGGCACTTGTCAGCGACGGCCGGAACTCGTATCTCGGGTTTCGGGTAGGGTTCTCGCTGGTGCGGCGGCTCGTTAGTTCCACCCCGGCCAATCAAAGCGGGCGAGCCTCCGGGCCTCTGGCCCGCGGAGCGCCGAGAGATCCGTCTCGTTGTTGCTGGTGCTGCCGCTGTCACAGCCACATGTCACAGCCACTTGTCACTGCCGCTTCCGGTGCTGCCGCCACCACCGCAGCTGCTGCGGCTGCTGCGGCTGCTGCGCTCTCTGCTGCTGCGGCGGTTGTCCTCGCCGCCGCCAACATCGGCCTGTCGGCCGACGTATTAGAAGAAGCGACTCTCGCGCCCTCCCTGCTCGGGGGGGCGCCATCGCCTGCATCGCCCGCGCCTGGCTCCTGGGGCGCGGCCGGCGACACACCCGGTGGATCGTGCGCGAGCAGCCCTGCGGGCTATGGTGCTACCGTCAAGTCAAGGTCGAAACCTGGTCCTCCATCCACAGGTTCACCCTCCGCCCTTCCTCCACGGTGGCATCACGCGCCCTTCCCGCCCTCACGCCCCCCACTTGTGAGATCTTCTTCCTCCAATGCAATGGAAGTCAGCTGCGGGGGATACGCGGTCGGGGCGGTGGGACAGGTTGCCACTTGAGTCTGCGAGTTGTGATCGCTTGGAGGTTTCGCTCAGGATGCGTACGCAGTCTTGGTTGTGGTTGACCCCAGGGCCGGGGTCAATGAATCTGTGGGCTTTCGAGTCTGCCTTGCATGTGCGCTTGACCTAGTTTGCGGCGGGTCGGAGGAGGAGAAACGGGTGCGTAACCCCCTGCGGGGGGGGGGGAGATACCCGTGCCACGTTACATAAGGCGAGTTCTTCTCTGGGTTTGATGTGGTTGAGATGCAGTTCAGGACGCTGCATGTCCAAGCTATGGCCTCGGGGCTAGACACGGGCGGCTACACCGTACCATTCTGGGCTGTGTACGGGGGTGAACTAGTCTATGAACATACATTGTCTGGAATGAACTCTGTACCTTGAAGAAAGCAGCTCCGCAATGACCCTTGGCAAGTTTGAAGGATATCCAACCTGATATTGACCACGGCAGCTTTCTGTTGTTCGGTGAACGGTGCTCGTACGGGAGGAAGATCGAACATTCGACGTACTACTTTCGGGTTCCGAATCCTGCGGAGGGTCGAAGAAGCATCCATACCTGCTCGTCATCTATAAACGCGCTTTGGAAGTCACTGCGTTGCGTCTGCCCAGTCGACCACTGCAGTGGTATTGTTGCGAACGCGGTATACCTAAAAAGTGCCCGTGACGTGATGACAGCGGCGCACGTTTGTTGCCCGACTTGAACGACCTTGTCCAGTGGTGCGGATGAAATATGAATATCGGGGACATGTGTGAAATTATCTGATTGGATAACAATGCGGTGCAAGACGAGTGTCGGGTTTGGTATAGTCTACGATATGTAGTCTGCGTGTACGTATGCAGAGATTACGCAAGCTTTTTTATCATTAATCAGTAAGAAACTGTGCATCATTCGGCAGCTTCATGCTCTACACCATGGCCATCTGTTGAACAAGCGTGGCGAAAGGTGCACCCCATTGCTGTAGTCTATTGGTAATGTTCCCAACACCTATATTTGGCGCTACCGGTATATTACAAGCATTGAATGCCATGAACGTCTTGTACCGATGGAGGTCTCCGGGCGAGAATGCGCCGATCACAGGGATCGCATCCCTGGGGGGACGTGGTCGTGGCTTGAAGAAAAGCTTGACGGACGCTGACTAGTTGCTGCAGTCTAGCGGTCTAGTTAGTGGGCTCGTCCTTTCACGCGTAAAACCTTGGCGGCGGAAGTGGAGCGCTGTGGGTATCCCCCCCTGCCGTAGGACACGATTGTTCGACACAACATGAACGACGCACGCAGCCCCACCTCTCCACCCACCTCTCCACCTGCCGAGTACGAAACATGTCGGCAGAAGCTCCACCAGTACAGCAGCTACGCCAGCGACAATGTTGAGGCGCATGTCTATAGAGAGCTCGAGCTGTCACTACAGCAGTCTGGCCTGACTGAGTTGAGCGCCCAACTACCGGTTGTCGTCAATTCGCGCGAGATACGCACACGGGTTATCGCCGTTGATCACCCCGATTTTAGAACGGTCATGGAATGACATTCAAAGGAGCTTGATCCGGTTGATTATTGCCCTCCACCTTCTCAAGTGTGCTTCCCAGAAAAGGTCACGGGCATGGGTCGCAGCAGCATGGACTTCGAATATTTACGGCGCCCTTCGAGGTCTACGTACCACTGAAAATTCATTTGCCTGCGGCAGCGATGGCGATACAATCGCCAGTGTCCACAGGCAAAGCTTGAAAGCAGGGTCGAGGGTGGAAACCTAGAGATTCGCGGATCGCTCCGGAGCGTGTTAGCCACGAAAACGCCGCAGCGGCCCGACGTCAGCAAGCGTGCGTGTCCAAAACTGATTCGGACGGTAGATTGAGTTCGGAGAAGGGCGATTGCGCGGGAGGGCAAGGTGGGTTGTCATACGGCAAGTTGTTGTCCTTCCCTCTCACAGCTGGTGTAGGGTACAGTAGTAGTCACAAAACCGCCGAATCGGCTGTGAATGCCATGGTCAGAAGGAGTGAAAAATGTCAGGCCCGTTTCCTTGTAGCTTGGATGTTTCACCAATTGGTACCGATTTGCCTTCAGTTTTCATTCTAGGTTCACCCACATTGCACATCCAATTCTTCACAATAGTGTGGTACTGCAGTGCTGAAATTTCAGACTTCGTAGTTTCAGAACGAACATCGGTTCCCTCAACGAGGAAGCCACGATTCCGAAAGCAAAACAGATCGTTCGCGACGACGCCCCACGTAGTCATGATGCGGGTCAGCCACGGAAGCCCAAGCGCGTGGGAGTGAGGAATCGAATTCACACCGGGGCTTCGGACACACCGAACCCTCCATATGAACGTCATCGACAAAATGAAAGAAGTTTGTCACGTGGGTTACCGATAATGAAGCATCATGTCTTCAAGGAGCCGGGTCTTGGTTTCACGCGGGGACGTAAAACACCGAAAACATTCTTTACCCATGTCATGGTACAGAGTGAATGGAGAAGTGAACATTGTGACCGCTCTTCCGAGAAACTCAATAGTTTAACGATCCATACCATTTTCCTTCCGGGCCCAAATTGTTTTCCGCAAAAACGTATTTATCGGCAACCCCGTGTCGTTTTGGGTCAAACGATGACTTTCGCAAGAGATAGGGGCTGCGGGAACAGAGCGCAGTTGGTTTCGTGCCCATTGAGATTTTTTTGGCATGTTTTGGCTGTGGCGAAAATATGGCATATTTGCGGCCCCGCTGAAGTGGTCCTGGGGCCAAATGCTCCCCCCCGTGTGACGTGTGTCTTGGCTGCTTTGCTGCAGTGTTGCAGTGGTGCAGAGCTGCTGTGTGTTGTGTGTTGTGCGTGCATCAGCTTTACACTTGTACTGCACGGTTCTTGTCTGGCCATCGGAGCATTGTGTACAGTAGTGCGAGGTCCTGTGGGGGTAAGGAGACACAATAACAAGTCCTGTAGCAGGATACAGGCACGCCCTGGATAAGGGTAAATATTGTCAAACGGGTCCTCCATGGGCTACCAGGTGCTCCGCCCCGCACAACGGACACCCACACACGACAACGGACACCAGATACCCTAAACACTGTAATATCTCGTCAGATTCACTGAATTCGTTCATCAGGTACACCGTATTCCCTCGTTCTTTTCACTGTATCCTCTCATCAAGTACGCTGTATTCCCTGATCAGCTTCACTGAATACTTCGATTTCGCAATTTTCCATAATCGTATTAACTTGTATTACCTCATCCGATTCACCGTATTTCCTCATCAGATGCGCTGTATTCCCTCGTCAGGTCCCCTTTTTTCCCTTCTCCGGATACATAAACTGTTTTCCTTGATAGGATTCACTGTCTTTCCTGATTAGATTTACCGTGTTCCCTCAACAAATTCACAGTATTATTCCCTCATCAAATTCACTCTATTCCCTCATCAGATACGCTGTATTCCCTTTTCAGGTTCAGTGGTTTCCCTTTTTCGGATATACACACTGTATTTATTTGCTGATCATATACGCTGTAATCCCTCAGCAGACACACTGGGGGTGCCCCGCACACCTGAGGGGCGTACCCGATGTAGTCGGGGGGAGTGCCCGCGCAAATGGGGGGCGTCGCCCGTTTGTCTGGCTTGGTGACCGTTAGTCGGGGGGAGTGCCCGTTGTGAGGGTGGAGTGCCCGCTGTGGGGGAGAGTGCCCGTTAGCCCGGAGAGGTGCCCGTTGGAGAATATTTACCCCTATGGGGGTGCCCTATTCCGACGGCAGTCTAGTATTCATTTGTAAACAATGTACAAAAAAATAAAAATGTACAATAATTAGCACGCAGGAAAGCAACCGACTGTTCGTTGCGCTTATTGAAAGCTTGGTGTTTCAGCGCGTGGACCAATGCAAGTTTTTCAAAAAATGAGCTTTTTTTTCTCCATGCCCACTCACGCTGGTTGTTGCTTCGTGGGCAGGAATGTTCTATTATACTATATAATAGTCTACATATGCCTGGGAACAAATCCGACATTTTTGGTGGCTATGTCCTATTTTCTCTGGTGGGACAGCGTTTTTTGTAACACTCTTTTCTGTATTTCACTCCGAGGACCCGTCGGTACACTACCCGTTGCGTATTAGGCTCACGAGATATCGATCTTGCACGTGATGGCCGCTGAAAAGTCGCTGAGACTGCCTCTATTTCAGAGGCTGCCAATCCGAACCAATAAGCCTTCAGATATTGCAATTGTCGGAAGGCAAAAAAAAAAAAAAGTCTTCAGATATTTCGATACTTGATGAAAACCGAATAGGAGCACTTTCAAGCGGGCGGGGTGGTTTCCTCTTTGATTCCTGCGGAACGCAGACATGTCCCACAAACAATGGGCAACATGCGAATAGTGATCAGGCGCAGCGGATATCAGCAGTAGGACCTGCAGCCAAAACTCCATCACCATTGCGTAACACCTCAATCATTGGATTTGATTTGTAGGAAATATCAACAGGATTGCGAGGATAGATGTATCTCCCGTTCTGAGGATAAAACGGGGACGGGACCTTCGTGGCCCCTTTTAGAGAGGACCATGTCCGCCACCTCTTTGCTCAGTCTACCATATGCGTATACCACATACAAGGTTTATGATGAGATCCCTGCATATGGGGCTAGCTTTTGTCAGGGATATGTCGTCCCCTGGTGATTGGTAAGACCTGTAGGTGATCGATGAACGTTTTCAGAGGTGATCTGACATAGGACATGTAGGTGATCGGGGTATGTTTGCCAGTGGTGATCTGAAGGACATACTTCATCAAAGCACCCTCTTTGATTTCACCGACAACACAGCCGATTCTACCCAGGGAATGAACGCCTGGCAGCCTACAGGGAGGGGTAGTGGCGCCCCTGCGCCCTCCCCAACCGAATGACTACATAGGTCGATTCTTGAGAGATAGAAACACAGCAGGCGTCCGAGGAATCTTGAGAGACAGATAGCAACACAGCAGGCGACCGAGGAATCTTGAGAGACAGCAACACAGCAGGCGACCGATTCGTCAAATATGATTCGCGGTCATCGTGTGGCCGATCGAGTCTTACGCATCTAGCGACTTCGAGTACTAAATCATTTTCGTGGTGCCCACCAAAGCTTTGTTTTCGGTGCCAAAAGTGCAATAGACGCACAACAAGTGTCGGTCACATCTGCACGTACAATTTAGTTTCTAAACACGTCTCAACACCCCTCCATGCAGTCAGTGATTCACGAAAACACAAGACGACTTTTGCCCATCAAAGCCACGTTCCATGTGCTGGTGCCTTTGTCTCAAGGTGCACCTGCGCCGACAACGGATTTTGTCCCTCAACTGCCCATCTCTATCTTGCGGGGTCCTACATGGACGACATTGTCGCGGGACGAAGGCGATAGGTTCGTAGGTTCGACTTACTCTTTCAACGTCAACGAGCACGCTAGCACGAAAGCTTCCGCCACCACCACTACTGTAGCGCCAGTACCGTGCATGCGTGGGCATTCACTCTCCGAGTACCAGTTCACTCGTTGGCGACGTCGACGTTTTTCCTTCGCGACCGCGTAGAGTTAGTGCATCGCCAACGGGGAGCAAAGCCGTTGGGACCTTCGGGTATGTGCCCCAGGCAAGGAGACCGGACGTCACCGCGCAGCTGGAAACAACAGTCACGCCCCTTTCGCCCGTACGCGAGAAAGCGGTACTACGGCCGCACTTTCACGGGGGCTGGGGTTCGTCGGGAGGTCATCCTCGCCTCCAACAGGGATCTCGCCTGGTATAGTCGAAGAAACCGCATCTTGCCCGGGAGCAATATACCTCACCTTGAGCATCTCTCTTCTACTTCCTGGAAGGTTGGACGGGAGACCCGCCTCGTATCACACGCTATTGCGGGAAGTTGTCATCGCCTCGGCACCGGTCTACTCCGTCGCATGGACACCGGACTCAGCGTCCCCGGCTCTGGCAGATGCTCCATCGAGGCGACACAAAACAGGACAGTGGCGGCACTAAATCGTACACCACCATGATCCGCACCCCGGAACCGTTGTGCGCTATTCTACATATGGGGCGACGTGGCGGACATCAGTACCAGGGCGCGGTAGGCGAGTGCACCTACACAACGTCCACCCGCACCCAATGCCCTCCCTCGCATGCATTGACCGTTTCTCACGACCAAGGATCAGCAGCCAACATTCCCTCTCTCCCTCTCTCTCTCTCTCTCACTTTCTCTCTCTCTCTCTCTCTCTCTCTCACACACATACTCTTAGCAATAGTCCTAGAGTAGCCACGCACGTCACCGGGCGCAAAAGACGTACAGTATGTACAAGAGCGAAACACGATCCGGTCAACATCCTTGGCTTCAAATGCCCTGACAATGAGGAAAGGATGGTCAGCTGATGGGCTTTCCCCTACGCTCCGCACATGAACCAGAGCCTTGAGGCCATCTGAAAGACGTGCGAAACGTCGCAGGGCAGGACACCGCCGCGCGCGTGCGCACTTCGGCTACAACTCTGTAACGGCCTGGGCAGCCTCGATCTCGGCTTCCAAGTCTTCGACAACATCCTGAAAGAACGGCCGTTTCGTTGGATCCTGGAAGAAGCGGGGAGACACACACACACACGGCGCCGCGGAGGCCCCAGGGTCGATAAGACGGTCGTCGATACGGGGCATCCATCAAAAAGAAGAGTTACGCCGCTGTTGAAAGAAGGCCAACACACGGTGGCACACAACACATGGCACAGCCGTGAAAAGGAAGATTGCTCTTTCTGCCAGCGAAGACAACGCTGCCTGCTTGAGACGGCAATTCCTACCCAACGAGCCTCCAAGAACGCACCAGAAACGACGTTGCTTAAAATACCGAAGAATATAAACAGGCACAGCCAATACGACCCATTGGAACGGGAGTTGAATGAATTCATCCGAGCGCGCGAGTCCACCTGGTGCCAACACCGTCGAATCAGGTCAGCGTAGGGCGGGGGGCAACCCCGCCCGATCGGAGGTCGTCCTCCGGTCGCCACCGTGTCTGCGATGTCGAAACGGTTCCGGAGGTCCTCGAACGGCCGTCGCCGCTCCCACAGCTCCCACATGACAACACCGAACGAATACACGTCTACCTGTGAAATGGAGGGGGGAGATGAAATGTTGACGTGACGGCGGTGTTGGTACAACTGTAGGCCAGTTAACACCAATCGTTTTTATCGGAATGGCCAATCGGCATGTTAGCTTTTAGCTGCGGTTTCCAAGTTCGCTACAAAGTACATCAGCATCCGGAGAACAAACTAACACCCCGGACGCTGCGCCGATTGCAATCGATGCATTAAGCATCCACTTGCATGCAACAACACCAAAAGCCTGGCGGGAGTTTGATCAGCTGTGCAGGCCCTAGCCAATATGGCGTCTGCTCTCGCAGCGTGCCGGAATTGCTTTCAATTGCCGTCATTCTCCATTGGGTTCTCCGTTGGACCCTAAGGAAAGTTCCACTTCGTATCATACGATAGTTGGACTTATAACGCAGTGCGTTGCCGTACACAAGGTAAACCGTCGAAAAGAAAAATAGACCCCATGACGCAGAAGTGGAAGTGGAATCTTTCGAGGTTCTATTGTTGCCGTACACAGGGAAATCGTCCCCGCCAAAGAATAGACGTGACGGGACACCATCCGGGTTTCCTCTTCACAACAAGCCTAGGAGCAACTTTCGTCTTGATACCTTGGCCGTATACTCCGCACGGCCACCCTCTCCTCCCCGCAGCATCTCCGGCGCGGCCCATGCCACCGTCCCGAGGTTGGTCGTCAGCCCCGGCCCTCGCTCTTCCGCCCGCGTCCCCCCCGCGGTCGGCCTGGAGCCCCGTCCCCAGTGAGCGACACCATTCAAAGCGCCACCTAGCCGCCCGCCACCGCCCCTACCGCTGCGGTCAAGCTCAATGCTCGCAGCATGGCCGGTGAGCGGATCGCTCTCATGGTTCCTTTCGAGAGGGTTCTCGGGAGCGTCGTCAGTGGCGCCGCCTGTCCCCACCCCGCCCCCTTGCCGGGTAGCAAGGGGGTGAGCGGAGCCAGAGCCTGTGGCGGTGGAGGCGGCGGCCCCCGCCTCGCCTTCGTCGTCGTTGCTGTAGTCGCCACGACCAGCGGCTGCAGAGGAGGAAACGACGGTAGGCATTGGTCCCGGTACGAACCGGGACATGCCGAAATCGGTGACCTGGGTAGGGCATTAGTTGTACAAGTAGGCGTTTCCCCGGGGTGTTGGTGGCGGTCAGAGAGTGGCAGCGGGAGCGGCAGCGGGAGCTGACATCGTAGAACCATTCAACTGGTCTTCGCGCGGAAACAGGCTGGATCGCCAATCAGCCATTCCTAGCTACCAGTTCCCAACAACAGTCAACAGTATCAATATGCTTGCGAAGGACTTGGAACACCATACACGTTACCCACACGAACGCCACAGGCTGTCACGACGCAAACAAATAATCGAACCCCCATGGTCTTCCTCGCTTTTGTGTATCCTTCCTTCCTTACCTTGACATGCCAGTGTTCGTCGATGACAAGGTTGCTGCTTTTCAAGTCCCGGTGCACGATCGCTGGGTTGTGTGTGTGCAAGTAGAGCATCCCGCGCGCCGCCTTGAGCAACAGCCGGGAGGGTGGGGGGCATGAAGCCAAGAACATGGGAAAAGGCTTCGAGATGGAAATGCAGATGCAGGAAACAGAAAGGTTGTTTGCCAAGAATGCCAGGGGACACCAGCGTCGGAGCCAATCGCGGCACCCTGCAAGACGACCATCAGGGGTAGGCTAGGCCGACCGTGGCAAGCCTGCCTCACCTTTGCACAGCGGGGAGTGCAATGTATATCGCCACATCCCATACGGACGGAGGCGCTGATTGATGAAAGCAAAATTGCCGCGACCAAATGGCACAGAGTCATTACATACGTGGAGCCGGAGCGGGTTACGATGGCGTTCCTCGCTCCCGCTGCTAGGTTGTATCCGTAGCTGGACACGTCGAAGAGCCAATGAAATTGAGCACCCACGCTCAAGCGTCCACGACGGACAGCAGCTTACGGGTTCAAAAACCTCAGCATAGGAAAAAAACAACACCAAACACAAGAATACCCAAAATAAAATCATCCACATGCGGCGGAAACGGTTCGCACGCCAATGCTCTGTTCCAGCCGCACCACGCACAAAGCACGACAGCGGCAAAAGCGCATCCCACCCAGAGCGGGTGATCCTCCGCGCAGAAAGCACGCTGTGCAGGTTCTGTCGTCTGGCGGGAGGGTGTTATCACGCGTCAGACACCTGCCTACTACACAGACCAGGCCAGGCGATGATGGGGACAAAACAAAAAACACGCACGGCACGTGACGACACGGCAGACACAGAAAAATGCAGGTGCTGTACCGACCTGGAGAGCCAGGTCCAGAATCAAGCCGTAGCTTGCCGTACGCAGCCCTCCTCTTCGGATGACGTCCTCCAGACTGCCGCGGGACAGGAGCTCTGTCACGATGCAAAGGCTCCCCTGGGTACTAGTCCCTGCGTGAGGGTGGTACGCGCATGAACAACAACATGCGGCATGGCGGGTGTCAGGGGAGCTACTGCACAGCGCACCCAACGGAGCTACGCGCATTCTGATAGAGCTGCAAGCTTGGGGCGCCTCGCCGGTGGCTTCTGTTCTCAAAGCGAGCTCCCCTCTTTCGGCCGCGGGGAAAAAAAGCGCGCTCCCCTCTTTTCCGCGGCGGGGGCAAAAAAACTGAAGCATTGCTGAGCCGCTGGAGCAATGTGAGTCACGACGGGACACCGAGACGCGCGGCGCTCGATCGCGTCTCCTTGCAAAGTCTTGCAACCTTGCAGCGATAAGCCCGACGACGGCGTCCGGCGAGGTGTCACGACTGCTGTGCTGACACTGACTTTGAAAAAAAACGCTCTCATACCGAAGTCCTCGAAGCCCAGCTCCCTCCTCCTGCTGACCGACATGGACGCCGTCCCGTCCCCGTCCAGCGTGATCCGGTGCCCTGGGGGAGCGAACGCCACCCCCATAATCAACACGATGTTGGGGTGACGCAACCTGGGGGGGGGGGGGGG
>CACKRE030002060.1:363907-374360 GCA_902602495.3 Ectocarpus sp. CCAP 1310/34 | reverse complement strand
GGGGGGGTCCCGCCCGACAATCCATTCGCGTTCTCTTACAGCGAGCGTGCATGAATGACGCAAGATGGGGGGGGGGGGCAAGATGAAGTGAGACGTCGAGAGCGAAATATAACGTTGGTGGCGGGGGGGGTGACACGAGGGAAGCGGGAAAACGAAAGGTTGCCAGGGACGCGGGTTGCCAGGGACGCGGGGATTATGGCATCCAAAGAATTAACAGGCTTTCCTTGTAACGGGGATATGGTGTAGCGGCCGGAAAAGAATCTAGGAGCGCGATACCGAGGAAAATTGAGGATACGAGGGGGTAATGGGGCGGTGGGTGGAACTGGCTTGCTAGTCATATCCCCGTGAAGCGCCGCGAATCCACAGAGTGGCTAGAGATGTGGCAAGCCCACCCATTCTTGACGGCAGCAGACGCCGAGACGTGGAGCCGCACAGTGAAAACGGCAAGACAAATTGGTCACGAACTGACAAAATATGCTTCGGGTGCTCGTTGATAGGAAAGCACACTAGCATGTCTTTGATTGAAAATCACACCAATGTTAGAGAACAAGGCCAGACAATTGTCCGCCACAGAAAATCGTAGCCAACACTAGACGACGGCCACTCGGCACCATGGGTCGCGAAGGAAGCCCGCTCTCTCCCGCCCGTACTCGTGTTCTACGTAGCGTCGCCCGACCGCGTCACACACCCCAATGTTTCCTGGAGACCACCACCACCGCCGCCGCTGTGATCGTCGTGAGGAGAAACGCCGCGGACGCGGACGACGCGACATCTTGTTTGTGTCAGAAGCAACAGGTCTGTTGTCAAAAGTAACCGTTTTTTTGTGCAAAAAGGAACGTGCGCACGCACCTCTCGTCTTCCCCGCCGCCACGCGACACGGAGGCGTTCACCGCGCCGGCGAGCCTCGTCGCCCCCGACTCCACCACCAGCGGGTGTCCGGTCGCACCCCCCCACCCCTCCCCTTCCATGCACCATATGCCGGGGCCCCCAGCACTCTCCCCCCCGAAATTTTCTTCACCACTTCCTTCGGGGCAACCGCCGGCAGCGGGGGAGGGGGCGTAGAGAGGGGCGGGGAGGACAATGGCGGTTTCGCCGGTGGGACCCTGCTCCACACCGCCTGCGATGGTGAGGGAAAACCCGCGGGGGAGGGAAAGAACACCAGCGTTCCGCACCGCGGGCGGAGGCGACGCGGCCGCCGCTGGAGGGGGGGGTGACGACGACGACGACGAGGTCTGTCTGCGAATCGTGGTGTCCCCGGTTAGGGTGAGCGATCCCGACGGCGCCACCTGCTCTTGGACCCAGGCAAGACGTTTGAGGGAAAACAGCAGCAGCAGAAGCAGCAGCAGCAGCAGAAGCAGCAGCAGCAGAAGCAGCAGAAGCAGAAGCAGAAGCAGCAGCAACGGAAGGAGCATAAGCACCAGTGGCAGCAGCAGCAGCGGAAGCAGCAGTGACACGAAAAGTGGGTAATTGTCGCTTTCTTCAGGTAGGGTTAGCTACACTACCCGGCGGGGTTTGGTGGATTGCGGGGTACCGGAACGCACAATGTGTAGGGATGATGTTCGCCGCCACGCACGGTCAACAGAATGAATATTTTGCACAAAACTCCGGTCGTGTACACAAGGGACAGAAGGGCGCCAAACCCCCCAAAAACGTCCTGGCTGTCACGTTACACCCAAAAAAAAAAAAGGTAGAAAAAGCGTTTCAGTAGCAACACACCCCCCTCCCTCCCCCCAAGAAATAAAAAAGAAACGCACACACTTATCAGTGTATCTTGCTGAAACGGCCATCATATCCGGAATGTGTTGTGGAACTGCGGCGGGCGCGTGTGGTACTGTACCTACCTGCACCATCGCCGTCTCGGCGAGGGAAACGCCTCCTCGTACCTCGGACTCCCCCGCCAACTTCACCACAACTCCGTCAAACGACACTCTGTCGTCCGCGTCGCGCTCGCCGCCCCCGCTACGCGCCGCGTGCCGGCCACCGCCTTCGACGGCTTCCGCCCCCGCCCCGGCCAGCTCCGCCGACTCTGGCAAAGGGAAGCGCTGCGACAGCGACGTGCCCAGAAAGAACGGCTTCGGCTCCCAAGCCTCACCGAGCTTCGCCGCGCCCTGGGCCTCCAAGGTGACTCCCGCGACTGCTGCATCCGCGGGGGAACCGCGCGCCCATCGCCGCCGACCGGCGGCGGCCTCATCGTGGCCACTTCCGGCGGCGGCGCCGGAAACAACGGCGGACACGTTGGCCGTGCGGAACCTTGCCGAATTCTCCACCGCGAGGCCTCGGTGCTGTTGCCGCTCACCCCCGTTGCCACCCTCCAGGAAGAGCTCCGCCCCGAGCAAGGCTAAGTCTCGCAGCGCGAACGGAGTCGTATCTACCGCCGCCGCCGCCGCCGCCGCCGCCGCCGCCGCCGCCGCCGCCGCTGGTGGCTTCGTCAAACCTTCCCCGTCGTTTGTTCCAGCCCCTCGGTCGTCGTCGCCGGTGGTGTCTACCAACGAGACGCGACCGCCGACTGACACGACCGATAGCTTCGCGCCGGGGGCGGTGGTTCGGGTCCGGCGCCCGTTGGCGCCGTCGTTTTGGAGGAAGCCCGTGAAGGCGGCGTGCGCGCCGGTAGTCTGGGGCCCGCCGGAGCCCACGATGCGCAGATGTGAGATTTCGCTCTCCATGTCGGAGGGAAAGGCCGGCGGATCGACCTGTGTGGTGCGAGGTTAAGGGTTGTTTCGGGAGGGTAGCGGGGGTACGCGCGTTGTGTGCTTGGCGTGCTTGTTGGTCGGTGTGGTGGGGTCGGGGGTTGGCGTGACCTCGCGTTTTCTCCTAGGGGAAAGAAAAAGCCAGGTGTGTCATGCTCGCCTAGACTGCTTCATTCGTGGCAAGAAACGAATGCCCGATGGCTTCCCTTAGGGCAAAAAACAAATGCTTGGATTCTTCAGCGGGTGGCATGGTGTGACGAGGGTATCCGCACGCGTGACCGGGCACTCGTAGGACTCCATGGGTACATAGCCTTCGTGGACACCTCCGTGCAAGATACCCCGCGTGACTAGCATCATAATTTACGCCGAGTAAAGGACAACCAACAGCACACAGTCGCCAGTCAGCACACGGCAAAAAGAAAAAAAACTAAGAAATCCAACGAAAAAAGCAAAAGCAGCCGCGCACCTGCGCCACGAACGCCTGCCCCGCGGCCTCGAACACCGGGGACACTAGCTCTACCGTCCCCCCGTCCAGCACGAACAGGAACGGCGAAGCCGCCGTCTCCGACCTCCCGTCCGCCCAGGGGACGGCGGGGTCGCTCTGGGGCCTGGCCGGGCGGAAGCTGCAGCCGGACAGGACGGCGGTCGCTGTGGCGGCTGCTCCGGGTGGCAACTGACGGGAAGACGCCAACGGAGATGATACCGGCTGAAAGGCGGCAGCGGTGTTGGTGGCCCCGTGGACTGCTGCCGGTATGGCCGGAGCCCGTGAGGGTGCTGGCGGTGCCCCTGCGGCTGCCGCTGTCGCCGCCCCCACCGGCGCTGCGGCGGCGGCGGCCATGGTCGGTGATGCGCTTCCGGCAGAACTGGAGGGCTCCGGACCAATGGCGGTGCGTGGTGATGCCACTGTGGCCGCCGTGATCGAATTGAGCATGGACGAGCGCCTGCGACAGAAGATGATCCGAATCAGAAGATGGCGTGAGGGGGGAGTCGACCGACAGAATGGTTGTGCGGGGCAGAAGAAGGAAAGCTTGGTGATTCTTTTTTGTGATTTTCAAGTATTTCGACTGGTCCTGAAGTACGCAGAAAGCCTGTTTCAATATGTAGAACAACAGCCTTCCTCGACCCCCACGAGATCCAACACCTCCTTTGCCGGCGGGGTGTGTGGGAACCACGGCGCCCACCAAGAAACACAATGATCCGTCCCCAGAGAAATTTTTCGTCCCAGACCCCACTACGGTCATCCTCCAAACACGGCCCTCGCTCTAACCCATCTCACCCCTTGGACGGCGCTGCCAACACGGCGAGGTCGCCGCCCACCCCGTTCACCGCGGCGTTATTCCCCAACGCGCAGTCGCTCAACCGAGTCCCCCAGCAATCGCTGGTGAGCATTATAGCTCCTCCGAAGGAAGGGGTCCCGCCCGACACCGCAGGGCTCCCCCCGCCCCCTCCTCCGCCTGGTGCCGACCGCGACAGCAGAGCGAGCACACGCAGCAGCAGCAGCAGCAGCAGCAGCAGCAGCATTAGTAGCACAGCACGACGGTTTCATGAATGACACGGGAACGGGGGCTACGCAGACGGCAGAAAACGTTACATGTCACCCACCTACCGTCTCACGGCAGTGGTGGACGAGGTGTTCGCCACCACCCTGAGTGTGAACTACAATTGTGTGCTCTGTGTGGTATTTTGGGCGAGCTCGAGGCTCTGCGGACTGTCCCCGGGAAAACGGTCGGAGGCATGTTTTTCTGTGTGGCAGTTCGTCACCATCCGTTCCTTCTTGAAGTAGCAGACGCAGCATGAAGTAGTGCGTGCTGGCTCGTGCCGCCTCCTTGAAGGGTACCTTACTTCGCTACCGAGCCTAGGGTCAGGGTTAGGGGTAGGGTTGCAGAGGCGGCATGAAGTCAAGCGTGCCCTACCTGGCTACCGAAACTCGACCCGTCGGTACCTCTCAGAAATCTGGCGAGCGAGTACAGCGTAGTGGTGTGTGTACAAAGCCGCATGGCAAGTAGTGCCAAGGGATAGGACAGGCCTTACGAATACCGGGCCTCTCGGCACTGTTCAGAGTATGAGACACTTGAAAACCACATCTGTGTCACGCAATTCCACTTTCACCGACCATGCTCGAAACGACCGGCCACACTTTGCCGATTATGCAGGGGCCACAACCGAGGGAAAAGGAAGCATATCTACTATACATGCGTCCCGACTGTTCTCGTTGGTTGCGTTTTCCCCTGAAGCTAGCGCTACACAGATCTTGAAGCTGACCCTCGCCAGTGGTATCCTTTCCTCCACCTGCAAAGCTGCATCTCGCACTCATTTCGGTCTTCCCTGCATGCCGCTCATGAGACGTGTCTCTTTCGAGTCTAGAGGCCAGAAATGTCAAGGAGCAAGCGACCTAGACAAGCACCGACATCATCCCCCCCACTATATCTATCTTTCCACGGCTGTGACTGTTCACAACAGGCGCCCCGTTTGGGTAGTAAGTGGAGTGAGTCTTCGACCACGGAAGGTACAGGCGTTAGTGTGGATTAGTATGTGTCGAGAAGAGACCGCGACGGTTGCAGCTTGAAAGACAGCAACAGTAACAGCAGCAGCAACAGCAACAGCAACAGCAACAGCAACAGCAACAGCGACAGCAGCAGCAACAGCAACAGCAACAGCAACAGCAGCAGCAGCAACAACAGCACCAGCAGCAGCAACAGCAACAGCAACAGCAGCAACAAGAGCACCAGCAGCAGCACCAGCAGCAGCAACAGCAACAGCAACAGCAGCACCAGCAACAACAGCACCAGCAGCAGCAACAGCAACAGCAGCAGCAACAACAACAACATCAACAACAACAACAACAACAACCGACAACAACCGACAACCGTTGCTCACTCATCCTCACCAGAAGATGACGGGAACACCGCCACGGCAGAGTTGTTCCAGAACGAGCAGCCCGAGAGCAGAGGCGAAGAGGCAATCGCGGCCAGAGCCCCTCCGATCCCGTGCCCCTGCCTCCTACCCCTCCCCAAGCCATTCCCGTCTGCGGGGACGCCCCCGGATCCGGCGATGTTTGAGGTAAACTTGCAATTTACCTTTGGGAAAAACCCGTCAAGAAAACAAACGTCACGCAGAACGCAACCATATTTCGGTTCCCGCTCAGTGCCCGGCTTGGCAGGATTCAGGTTCGATTTTTTTCTCGGGGACTTCAATGGTTTAATGGAGAGAGAGGAAAGGTGTTTGAGAGAGAAAACGCGAAAACGCCGAAACGATTGGAGATCACCAACAAAACATGGTGCGCTTCGGCGACCAAAAAAAACAATCTCCACAGCAAAAAATCCGTTAAAACGTTGTGAGAAAAACACCACAAAAGCCATCTAAGCTGGCAAAATATCGACGTCCCTCTGGGAACGTGTCCACAAAGACCGGGCTCCCCACCACAGACACTGCAATGAAGCCAGTGCATCGCTCGAGCTCGCGCAGCGGTAGGGAGCGGACAGCACAACTGGGGCCTCGCACCCAACGAGCCAGCAACTCATATGCAACACCCCCCTCCTCAAGAACATACGGGGATGCCCGACCGACCGACCACAGCCCTCCGGCTGAAGCCAACACTCACAAACGTCGGGGGAGGGGTTTCCATTCCGCCGTCAGAGGTGGCGGCGGCGGCGGCGGCGGCGGCGGCGGCGGCGGCGGAGCTTCCTCCTCCCCGGGAAAGGAACAGCAGCACCGCTCCGCCGGTAGCCGGGGCTGCGCCACCTCCCCCCTCGGCCACGTTGCCGGTGAAGTTGCACCCGGTGAACCTGGGAAAGGCGAAGCGGATCGCCGCGGCGCCGCCCTGGCCGGCTCCGCTGTAGACGTTGTTCGTGGCCGCTCCCCTGGCCTCGTTGCGCTCGAAGAGGCAGTCGTCGAAGGTCGCCCCTCCTCCGTTGTTGTTGTTGCCGTCGTCGTCGCCTGCTGGGGGAGAAGAGGTTCCAACCGAACGTTTTTTTTGCAGGGGGGGCAGAAGCATCCGTGGTATGCAGCACCAGCGAGAGGCACCAGACAGGAGGAGGAGGAGAGGAGGAGGACGGGAACAAACGGAAATGTATGCTGTTTGGCGCCACGCGTAGCACGGTAGGGATCGTCGGTAGAGCTTTCCGCATTTCTCAATGTCCGCCCGCCCCTCTATGAGCATCACGCGTGCCGAGTCGTAGACATTTTACGCGTGACACAGCAGCAGGGATCTCCGGCACACGGTTCCGCGACTCCGATTGGCCGACCCCCGCCCGCTCTGTCCCTCCCCATGCAAGCTAAGCCAATACATGGCTGACAGGCGCCTCCAACGGCAACCAACCCAAACGCGGCTGCTATCGCGACACTCACTCCCCACCGCCTCATCGCCGCCACCTTATTGCCAACGACCAACGACCAACGAAAAAAACGACAACCTTGCAGACCCCCCCCCCCCCCCCCCCCCCCCCCCCCCCCCCCCCCCCCCCCCCCCCCCCCCCCCCCCCCCCCCCCCCCCCCCCNCATCACGACCCCGCCATACCACCAGCCCCCAAGCACCCCTCTCTTCTCCGACAAAAGCCACAACCAGCTACCTGCCACGGCAGTCGTCGCCTGAGGCCCCCGCCCGGTGAGGCTGACCGCGCCTCCCGAGCAGCCGGCGTCGAGAGCCCCCGTTTCGCAGCGATTTCGCCTCATAGAAACGCCTGACAGGCTGATGGCCGACCCGGAGACGTGTATCCCGCCGCCTTGACCGGACAAGCAAGAAGGGTCCGACGCCCCGACGTCCTGGCGGCAGCGCGGATGGGAAGGGGGGGTGCTATGTATGGACATCGACAGGTTGTGTAGCGAGAGGATAATAGAGGAACATTGATCCATTGTTGTGCGGGGTGTTGTGAAAGAGGACGCTGTATTCGAAGCTTGACAAGGCGTGGCGAGAAGATGCAAGCAGATCATGCTTCGAAACCTTGCGGTGGGGCAACCGACAGCTCAGCACTAGCCCGCGGGGAGCGACCGCCCTGATGGACGCTGACGCTGAGTGGCCTTGCGGTGGTCGGCCTGACCGCGAGCGCAAAAGCAAACAACGTCATCGAAACCTCTCCTTCCTAGCACCGAGAACCGTAAAACTGACGATAAAACCGCGGGAAGCCAAACAGACAAGACATACAACACATATACGGCCCAAATTGAGCCCCCCATGACAAAGGACATGTAGTTCCCGATGGTTACTATCATCAATAAACGAAGAACAACAGCAGAGCAAAAAAAGAACAGCAGCTTCGAAAATTCAACGCGGAATGATAGATCTCCCGACGCAGACCCCCCCTACCTCTGGCCCAGCCACGTTCCCCTCAAGCACGCAGCCCTCGGACATTGTCAGGCTAGCCGACGCCGACACCGCAATCCCTCCCCCGGCCCCCTTGTGAGTGTAGCTGGACGCAGCGGTGTTGTTGACGAACTCCGTCCTGGCCAGCACCGCCTTCGCACCGTCCTCTACCCAGATCCCTCCGCCGGAGCCCCCCTTTCCCGCCGCGTTTTCGACAAAGCTCGAGTCGCTGGGTGAGGGAAGCCGGAGGAACGACGAAACAAGTGTGTTAGGGTTGTTTCAAACACACCAACTCCTTCGAAATCAAAATTTAGAAAAATTGCATAACTCCGAAAGTGAACCCTTCGAGATACCCACACCCTGCTGCTTGAACTATGAGTATTCTGTTGTTTGGGCACACGATATTTGTAAAAATCATGCCGCCGGGTGTGGTACTGTGCGTGTATGTGCATTATCCTACAGGGGGGGAATGTACTCAAAGTCGTGCATGCCCTAGTCGTTAGACCATTGACCTCGCATCCCTACGAAGCCGGGAAGGGCACGCGGGGTTCTCACCGGACCAGGCTCTCACATCACCAAGCGCGAAGCGCCGTGAGGTATTCGGCGAGTCGCATGAAGGGGGGGGGGGGGTATCTTGTGTTGTGTAGGGCATGCATACACATGCTGGCGGGAGCAGAACCCTTGCATACAGATCAAATCTTGGGCAGGCGGCCGGTTCAAACAAAGCCACAGCAGATACAAACACAGCACCAATCATCGCAAAAACAGACGAGACTTTTCAGCGGGCAAAGAGCGACGCGGGAATAGGTATCCGGGTCACTCGCTCAGGCAGACAAATGAAACAAGGGGAGCCGTCACCGAATGCTGCTAGACTATCAGTGGCAACACAGGTAGGCCAGACAAGGCGTTGCTAATTACTACCATGTATGACGTTGATATTGTTCCCCGGACTCATGTATCCGTACATACATGTATGTTGTTGTTGGATATGAAGTTCTCGTTTTCGGAGGAAGGAAGAGACAATACAAACACAACCAAGCCGTGCGAAAGAAAAGTCGTGCCTCATGTCTAAGCCGTGCGTGGGTCCGCGAGTCGCCAGCCCAGCCCCGAAGGACGCCAGCTGACCAAACAGATCGATTCCCTCCGCCACGTTATGCTCGAAACGGCAGCCGCTCACGGACGCGTCGGAGTCGTCCAGGTATGCCCCGCCACCGATGCCTGCAACGACGACGACGGTGGGAAATAATGCGGGGGAATCGATACCCGTTCGCCCCGGTGGTGTTTTCAGTTGGGAACCTCGTAAAAGTCTTAGGCTCATGGGGTTGTGGGTTCGAACCTCTCGGGAACGAAACATGTCACGATATATGGGTGCGGAAAGCGCGTACCAACACGAAGGTGGAGAGAGAATTGCTGAACCCCGTTGTCGGGTTAACAAGAGACGAGTAGCACGCACGAGAAAAACAACTTTTGCGTGAGATTGTTTCCTGCATGACCCCGGTTTGTGCGTCAGATACACATATACCGAAAGGTGGAAGCTAGCCGCTAGAAGAGATGGGACGCATAAACAACCAGATCTACACACTACAACCGTATTCGTGAACGGCGCGCTGACGATCCGCCTTTACGCCTGAACGACTCCTTGTATCGGCAGTTAGTTTCTTCAACTTATAGCCCTCGCAGGGATAATAACCTTGGTTTTAGTAGTAGGGGGTACGGGGTTGGGTTCGTGGCTAGGGATAGGGTTACGGAACCCCCATCTCTACTCCATAGATATACAAAAAAATATCCTCGCGAATTCGGCCGTCCTTGAGGCAAGTCTGGGCACGCGCTCGTTCGCCGACAACCCCTCCCTGCACCGGGCAAGCACACAACCCAATCAAAGTCGGACAACCAGTGGGCCCTGCGCCACATTCCAAGAGCCGTGCGGAACTCGCCAATACTGTTAACTCCAACGCATCACCACCGAATGAATACCTGCCGAGGCTTTCGCCATGGCTGTAGCACTGTTGCCCAAGAAGTGGCACCCCCTCGCAGACACCGAGCAACTCCTGGCCGCGAGCCCCCCCCCCTTGGCGTACTCGTCGCGGGCCTGATGTAGGTCACAAACACACACGCACACACGAACCGGTCGCCCCGGTGGTCTAGTGGGTAGCCTCGCAGCCTGCTAAGGGCCAGGTCATGGGTTCGAGTCCCGGCAGAGAGAGTTTTTTTCTCACTATATAAATCCTGGTCTAGGATGAAAGCGACGCGCTGCAAAGCTCGTTTGTTAGTAAACCATAATCGACTTCGTACGCCGCGAGGGAAGGGATTGCTGTACCCTTCTCGCGATAAAAATACCTCAGGCATGAACCGCGGGAGGGGGTCCAACCCCCCCCTTTAATGTGACCCCGGTTGGGTCGTCTAGCTAGTAGAAGTGGAGGATAGGGGCCAGAAGGGCAGACGACAGAGTCCAATGATGGGAGAAAAA
>CACKRE030002060.1:260858-284444 GCA_902602495.3 Ectocarpus sp. CCAP 1310/34 | reverse complement strand
GGGGGGGGGGGGGGGGGGGGGGGGGGGGGAATTGGGTTGGGAAGAAGTCGGTCGTGTGCGTGATTTTTTCCGCGCACGCAGTTTTTTTGGGGAGCACGAAGTTAGCACAACCGCTACCAGATGTTATAATGTGTGGCGATTTATTGACGATACCGGTTAGGTTGTGGGCCAAGAGGTATAATAACACTGCCTCGTGGGGCTTAAAAGGTAAAGAAAGGCGGGCAACTGCTGTTTACGTTTCGATGTTTGTTTTATTTCACGCCAGTCGATTCAATGCAGGAGGAGGGGGGGGAGGTGGAGATCCTGCGCTGCGGGTCAGTACTAGGCGCCGAGGGAGGTTTCGTAAGTAAGAGGGTGGTTCCTGATGCTCAATTCCGTAAGCACATGTTCTCACCCCAAATTTGTGTTGCCGACCTACAGAGCGAAGTGTACCCATGAGTGTAACGGCCTAGTGAGTCGGTGTCGCTGCAAATTTTTTGCACTCCCCCGCCCCCCGGCCCTCGTCCCCGTCCCCGTCCCCGTCCCCCAAGAATGAGTCGAGCGTGAATCGATTCGTTCAAGTGGGTTCGTTTGTCCATCCATCGCAACCACCCCCTGTATTGTACGCCCTTTGTCGTATTTCTTGCTGTTTTTTGTTCATTCGTAATTTTTTTTGTGTGTTCCTATCTTTTTTCGTGCGGCCGTAACGGCTGTACAAGAAGAGATGTGCCGGCGTTCACCTTTCTGTGTCAATTCTAACGTCGACCCCCCTTCCCATTTCCAAAGACGTTCGACGCATTGTGGCGCCCTTCTCCTGCTTGTCGTCCTCCTGGTTTGTTGTGTATTGCGCACGATGGCGCGGACACACGCTTCCGTGTGATCCGACCCATGTTACAGGCGAAGCGTGCCACATTTTATTCTGCTCCGGGTGGGCAGGTTTAACATATCTCGCCCACAGCAAGGTCTCGGGTGTGGGGTGGAGGTCGGATCGTGCGCTTTTTTGTTTTGTTTTTTGCGTTGCGACACGCAAATGTTAAGAGAGCACTGACTGCCCAGTATAGTCGTTAGTCCCCTAAAAAAAGGAACAATTATTAACATGTCCCGCCTTCATTCGAGCTTGTGTTCGCTGCATGCATTTTGATTCACTTTTTATCTGGCCTTCTTCGAGCACCCACCGTGCGATGTTTGTCCCTCGCAATCTTTTGTCGATACCGCCCCGATCCACCGAGAAATTTCATTGGCTCGAGGGGAGACCGTCGAAGGCGTCCAATCAACGTCGTTCGAACCTCATCGAGCGCAACCTCGAGTTGGGGATTTCGCCACCCTTATTCTTCTTTTTCATTGGCCCGCGCTGAAATGCCACGGGCGCGAGATCCCAGCACGCCCGCCCGCCCGCAAGAGGTAGTGGTGTCGTCTGCGATGAAGTCGCCAGAGCTACGTGTAGTCTGGGACGTCGTTGTGGTGGTGGTGCTGTGCTCAACAGAGGGTCAACGAGTTGTGCGGCACGAGGAGGGCAGCCACAAACCAACCGCGGATTGCAGCCCTTGTCGGCGGATACATATGATGAAACTGCTTCATTCAGGGGTATACCCAACAACGCTCGAAAAGGACGGAAAGAACACCAGAACCACCAGGAGAGCGAAGTGTATGCGTACATCTTAGCCCCAAAGGTTACGTCCAGCCCCCCCCCCCGCCCGATTCATCTGGCGACTCCCCCCCCCGCGGGCCTGCCTTGCGTGGCACGCCGTATGTTTAGCACACGCACACATCACCTGAACGAGGCCTTCACAGTGGAAAAGAAAACGGCCTAAGCTTGTAACATTTGCACAGCGCAAAAATCTCGTACAACCGTCCACACACCATGGACACAACGGCCGGTGTTTGTCGAAAGAGCACAACACCAAAAACGAAATGCATGCGTCGGGGCCGAATATTCCTCCAAACCCAACAAACGCCACCAACCGCTGATAATATCCCCCCTTCTTCCCCTCTCGAACGAAACGACGAACACTCGTGCATGCATGGATCTCCCTGCTGCGCGGTGTGGTACCTGCATACTTCAACCTGGAGCTTCGGTACATAGCTCACCGGCTGCCGGCAGGCCGTATCATCAACGTACACGTCGGCTTTCAAGAGAGTGCATACACACACAATACATGTAGCGATGATGGGTGTGGGAAAAAGAGGGCGAAACAAGTCCAGCGCGAGATGGAGTCGCTTGCTTGTAAGCACGCTTTGTTTGTTTTCTGCGTTCGAACGCCGAAAATACAAGAAGAGACGACGACTAAGAACTGGAAGAACCACATCGTTCTGAAAAGATGGCCATACCCGGGCCACAGAAGCCGCACCCATCCACTTTTCTCAAAGACAGAGAAACCAACAGACATCGGTTGGCCAGTCGAAAACGTCGCAATGTTTTGTGCTTTATTCAATAATCAATGCACCGTAGTACTAATTCAAGAAGTGCCGCCGGAAGGTGGGTTCAATTCTTGCCCTCGGCGCCGCCCCCCGCTCCGTCGTTGATCTGGCTGACGATCCACTCCATCCCCTCTTGGAGCCCCTCCCCGGTCTTGGCCGACGCGGCCTGGATGAACCACGTGCGGTCCCTGATGGTGTGGAGGTTCAGCCCCTGGGAGATCTGCAAAAATATAGAGCAGAGAAAGAAGATAGCAGCAGAAGTACGTAGTATGTTGTTGTTTGTTGTCGTCGGTGATGTTGTTGTTGTTGTAACACGTTCTTCGGGTCGTACACGGCATGAAGAGAGCCGAGACACTGGAAAAGCCATGGAACCTCGCGTCTTTGATGCCCCGTAAACCTACAATCTTCCCCGCGCGTCGGGGAGATGCCCTGTCCAAAGCGGCGGATTGTTTTGTCAGGCGACAGGCAGGCCAAAACAACAAGAAGTTAGAACAACACCGTTTGATTGAGCGTCCTGTTTCCAAAGTTGAATAGCCGTGTCGAGAGGCACGTCATTTCGTGGAATCCAACGACGCCCCACACAAGTGTCAAGTCCTTCCTATCCTCCCTCTCGTCTCCCCCTCCCCTCCCCTCCCCTCTCCTCCCCTCCCTCTCAACCATTTCGAACGCCAACCACGGCGAAAAACAACGTCTTATATCTTGTTTTGTATGGAGTTTCAATTGGGGACTTGGTCATTATCGGGACCCCGTTTTTTTAGTCGAAGTTCCTTAGCCGTCAAAGTTGCGAAGAAAACGACAAAGGTTTTACGTAGTGAATGAGAGATATTCGCTTGTTAAACAAACAACGACTAGCACGGTACGGCGTCATGATAGAGAAGCAGGAGTTGCACCGCAACCTGTGTCCATCTGGTTCAGTGCGCGACTGAGTCCTTGCTCCATGGCTTTCATCCAAGGCGACAAGAATCATAGCAGCAACAATCACCACATGTGGTCAGAATACATAAAGTAGAGTTACCCACAGTCCCTGGAAGGACAGACTAGTATGCACTACTACAACACGGAGTATATTGTAGCCGAGGCTCATAAAAAAAGACAGAAATTATTCCCGGCATGAACTCTTCATCCGCAGAGAGAGATAAGTCGCACACACGGGGTAATGTCTGATTCATTGTATGTGTCGCTCCAACCTGACTTCGTCTCTTCTTGCATGGACGTGTATATCATCGCCCTTAAACTGTGGACTAACCTCATCCGAAGATAGGGCGCTAAGGAGGTCTTGCTTGTTGGCGAAAATGAGCACCGGGATACCGGCAAGCTTTTCCTCCTCGAGCAGCTGCCCCAACTCCACTCCCGTCTGTTTCGCGTTTTGCACGTTGCCAGCGATTGTTGCACGGGCGTTCACCCACCACGACAAGAAGGAAGTTCCTCGGTTAGTGGAAGGGTGCCCCGGCGTTGTATATGTTGTGTTATTGTTGTTGTGATTGTTGTTGTGATTGTTGTTGTTGTCGTCGTGTTGTGGTTGTTGTTGCTGTTGTTGTTGTTGTTCAGAAATCAATCCCAAACTATCGCCATCCCCCTGGTCGAGAATTCGCCTGAGCGCAGGCAACACTCTCGTCAAAGGCGACGCACCATTGTGTGGCCAAAGCGGGAAAAATCATGACGTTGGGATATGCTGCTACCCTCCACCCTGTAGAACCATAGGCATGGGCTATGTCGGACGAGCGAGGACACCAGGGATTCTCAAAACCTTTGACTAACTAACGGGTTGCTCCAAGCACGCAGGAGAGAATCACGCGGCAGGTGAAACCGCACGCTTCAGGTAACTTCGTCAAACGCGCGTGGTAGGTACAAATTCAAGACCAAGATCTTGTGTCCACGCACAGCAGTTTGAGAGACAAAAGCAAAAAGAAAGTGCATGTTTTGTACGAAGGACCGCTTCCTCCGTGATTGGTACTTGTACTTGATAGTATGATAATGGGGTCCTTCTTCGTTGTCACGGCGCGTTGGTTTGGTCGAACGACGTGGTTCGGGCGGGATATGTCACCTCGTCCATGCGTCGCCTATCAGCGCTGTCGATAACGTAGATCAGCGCGTCGGTCTGGTCGAAGTAGTTGCGCCAGTACGGCCGAATAGACTTCTGCCCTCCGATATCCCAAACGTTTAGCTTGAAGTCCTCATGCATCAAGCTCTTGATGTTAAAGCCCTGGGTGGAGAGGTTGGGAGGGCGACGGACATGCGTAGAAAAATTGGTTTGCGCTGAGAGGAGAAGAAAGAGCTACCGTCATATAGGAAGGATTTATCATGCCGTGCACGATGAGGACACGCTTCGTGAGCTTGACTTGTACGAGTATCTTTCCCAGGAGCATGTGCAACCTAGCAAACGAGGCAAGAGACAGAAAACGATGATGTGACCACTATCAAACGATGCTGTACCAAATATGTGATTTCTAAGGTGCATGGCTCGAACGTTGATCAATTGTTTCGTAGTTGTCTTGTTCTCTTGGTTGGATCGACTCAGTGTCGGCCTTGGACTGCAGGACGAAGACTAGAGATTAGGTTGGCACATCTCACTTTTGCAATCAATGGGTGCATTTTTGAGGACCGCAAGCTCGCCATTTGTGCCCTCGGGTGGGCAGTTCCAGTTTCTTCCCGGACGTCGAACACAAAACCGCACAAAGAATACCTGCGAGATTTCTACCCGGTAGTGTCTTCAACTCTCATGGACAGGGGAGCTCACCACGTAGTCTAAGAGGGAATGGCTACCACGGTACTGCTGTAGACGGCTGTAGACCAGACCAGAGAGAAGTCCTTCTTCGTTTGGTCGTCCTACCTACACTACTGTGTAAATGTACACATCGTTACTAGGTGAGAGACGGCAGAATGATTCGTGCCTTACAGCAGCAGTGTCTCGGGGCATCCTCGTACAAAACGCCATGCCACATACAGCATCCAACGAAGATATTTGGCCCGATCAAAACATGCGCGTTCCTGCGGAAAGAAGTTCCGTAGACTGCCTACAGCTGTTATATACAGCACCCGTTCGGCGTACGCCTCAAACACGTTGGATCAAGAGCTGAAGCTCTGAGTTGAACAACCGAAGCTCACACGCACGATTCTCAACCTATGCACTGTCCGGCACGCGCAGAAGAAGGCTAGCCCTTCGTTCTTTCTGCTGGTGTAGCCTTGTACCTGCGTGGGCATGATGTGTGTGATGTCCTCCTCCGAGAGCTTCTTGAGGATCGTGGTCTTGCCCGCGTTGTCCAAACCGAGCACCAAGATACGGGCCTCCTGGTCACTTCTCTTGAGCTTGCGCAGCAACGTCAAAAGTCCCATCCTTCTTTTCGGCTGTCCCACGAGGGTTGATTTCCCGTCCCTCTACGAGCCAGAGAATGCTGCGGACAGGTGTGTTGAGAGGAGCTCGGATCCGGCGTGGCGCTGTCTGTTCCCGTGGATCCAAAAGACGGACGGGTTGTTGTGTCGGGGATACGCTGCAGTCCCAGGTTTTTCTGTACTCCTAATTGCAAAAGAAGTACGTGATGATCGAAGGGTTCCTTCGCTAACACGCTTATTGGGAACAAGGTAGCCCTCAGTTATCTATCCCTTACGACTTCCGCCCGGCAAGGTGTTGTCTGAAAGAGCTGTGTGCCTGGTGGGCCACGGCAACACACTCAGCCGTTTCATTTCATGGAGGGGGCACCGGCCTGGGATCGGGAAAATCACCCCCCCTCCTATTCCCCTCATGCAACCCCCGCCGCTGGCGACGCAGGCGACGTAGTTACTTGTGTCCAATCTGACCTCTACTCCAAGGCTATCGTCCTTCCGCCGCGCCACCGTACCCTCTCTCCCCGGCCTTGCTCGTGGGCAATCTGCGCGCGAAAGATGCCTCCTAAGGCAAAGACGAAACCGAAGAAACGAAAGCCGCCGAGACCGGTGCGCCAGCAACGTTATCCGGGTCCCCCCCCGCACTTCGACGACGCCGGCCTTCCTCCTCCTCCTTTTCACCGCCGGCGGCAACAGCAGCAGCGGGGGATGCAGATGGACGACGGCTGGCATCCAAGCGGGGACGATGGCTGGCATCCAAGTGGGGCTATAATGGTGGGCCCACTCACCCCTTCGATGCCAGACCACCACCGGCCGGGTGAACAGCCCATGTGGGACGGTCCTCCTGCCGACGACTTCGGGTTACCTCACCACGGAATGATAATGGGCGGCGATGTCCGTCGTGTTGGAGACTTTGGCCGAGACTTCGACGATACCGAGCCGCCGCCGGGGTTCATCCCGTTCGATTTACGAGCAATGGACGGAGGTGACGGCGAGCCAGGTTACGGCGAGCCAGGTTACGGCGAGCCAGGTCACGGTGAGCCGGGATACGGTGAGCCAGGGGCTGGTGGTTTCCACGATGATGATGATCCGCACGCTTTCCACCAACAGCAGCACCACCCCCATAACCGACCACCGCCATCAGGAGGCACGGCAGCGTTTCACGACGGCGATAGCACAGGCACGTTGCGACTAAACACACCGGAGTTCTTTACTGTGCCCGCTGGGCCGGACGGTCGTTTCACCAAGAAGCAGCGGAAGCTACAGAGGCGGCATGTGAAGCAGCTGCAGCTGCAGCAGCGGCAACTGCGGCAACATCAACACCAACACCACGAGCAAGAGATGGACCACCACCACCACCACCAGCAATTCCAGCAGCCTCCGTTGGACCACCCGCAGCACCAGCAGCACCAGCACCAGCACCACCAGCATGAGCCCTTCATACCATCGATACATGGGACGCGCGGGCAAAGGCACGAAAACTTTGGGCCCGCCGCCGCCGCCGCCACCACGGGGTTTCTTACGGGGAGGAGGGCGAACGACAACGGCGCCGGGGCCGGCTTGCACGGGGACGACGCCTTTGGGCCTCTCTCTTCTTCCCCCCCCCAGATGGCTGCTGGCCCGATCTCCCCGGAGTACTTCCCCACTCCCACCGACGGCAAAGGTAGGGGCGGCGGACGCGGCGGTGGCGGACGCGGCGGCGGCGGACGCGGCGGCGGCGGCGGCGGCGGCGGCGGTGGCAGCGGCGACCATGACGGCTTCCTGACGCAAGACCCGCCGCCACGCGAGGAGGAAGAGGAGACCGCTGAAAGCAAGAGGGAAAGCAGGCTTCAGTTCTTGAGGGACTTCGACGCGGAGCGCGCGAGGGCAATGGGACGGAACAACGCCGCCGCCACGGTGGTTTGCGGAAACCCGCGGAAGAGGAAGCGCGCGGGGATAGGTTACGTCAAGGGCGTCAACGGCAACCAAAAAAGCGACAACAACAGCAGCAGAGAAAACAGCAGCAGGAGGGACAACAGCAATCCGGCCTGGCGTCGGACGGCACCTCGAGTGGAGTCTACCGCGGGTCACGACGGACAGTCCAGTGTTTGGTACGATGAGCAGGATGAACCGGAGCCTGGAGTGGGAGGGACCGGCGGCGCCGATAGAGACTCACGAGACGATCCGGAAGGGCGGGAGGAGCCTGCTTGGAGTAGTAGTGCCGCCGCCGCCGCGGACAACGGGGAGGACTTCGGGCGAGAGCTGCTGGGAAGGATTGAGAGAGAGAGGCTGCCGCCGGCGGGTAGACAGGGGCAGTTCGACGAGATCGACGAGGCGGCGGGCGACCAACGTTTTGTCATCGCTAACGGAGAGGACATCGGGCGAGAGCTGCTGGGAAGGATTGACAGAGAGAGGCGGCTACCACCAGGCAGACAGGAGCAGTTCGACGAGATCGGAGAGGGGGCGGGCGACCAGCGTTTTGTCACTACTGTTGGCGAGCCCACCGTGCAGTTGCCGCTCGGTGTGGTGCCCCCCGCGGTGTCGCAGCTTGGCTTTGGGCCACCTCTGCCCCCCGCGCTGTCCTACCAGCACCCTCCGGTAGAGTTACCACCGCCGCAGATGATATTGGTGAACGGGGGGCAGCACCTACCCGCGGACGGCCCTTGGAACCAGCAGCAGCAGCAGCAGCAGCAGCAACAGCGGCAGCGAACACCTCATCCTCCTCGTCCGCGGGGGCAAGCCATTTTCTGGGCCCAAGCGCCAGCGGAATTGAGCACTGCTGCGGAAGCACCACCGCCACCGCTACGCGCCCCTGCTGGCAATCCTGGGGTGCCGGATCAGGCGACACAACCCCAGCCACAGCAGTTCGTTTCGGCAACCATTGAGGGCCCCACCATTGAGGAACGGCGGGCGGCGTCGGAGGCGCTTTGGCGACAGGTGGCACCTCCGTTAGCGGGTGGAGAGCAGCCGCCCGAGGGGACATCCTCGGCGGTGGACACGGGGGTGGGGGGGGGGGCGCCGGTCGATGATGCTCCCGCGAGGCCGGGCCCGCAGCAGCCGCCGCCGCCGCCGCCGCCGCCGCGGGGAACACCGCCCCCGGCAGCCTCGCCAGCACCACAAGTAGACGGGCCCATCGCCGGCGTTGCCGCCGCTGCCCCGGCAAGAGCGCACGACAGCAATCCCGCTCCAAGCATTCCTCTCGAACCCAGCTCCTCGCGCCGGAGCTTACCCGCTATCTCTGCCGCCGCCGCCGCCGACCCTCCTCTGCCCGAGACTCGCTCAAATGGCGGGGCTAGCGCTGCTGGCCCTCCTGCCGACCAGCAGGCGGCGGCCGTAACGTCCCTACAGAAGCAACGTTCTGCACTTCGGAACTGGCGGTCGGCCCCGTACAACTACGCTCTGGTCCTTGTTGGCGCGGCGTTGTTACCGCGCAAGGCCTTGGCGGGAGCTTCGAAGCTGCCCGGAGCGGTTTGGGTGGACAGACACGAGCTGGGGGAGCCTTACAGCTTGCCGCTGGAAGTGAAGCCGGTGCTGGCCAAGTCTCTGGCGGCCCAGACGCCGACCTGCGCGTCCTGCGACGACAACGAGGCCGGTCGTGGTGAGACTCAAGTTGTTGTTGTTTTTTGCGCAGAGTTGTCGTATGCATAAATGAGCTACGTGAGTTGGCTTTTCATTTGTTGGCGCTGCTGCTTTTTGGTAACGCATTGCAGCTTGTGTGTACGGCACTACGTGCTAGATGTCAAAGCTCCCCAAGCAGGTTCTGCCGTTGCCATGTTGTTACCGTCGTTGCGAAGCACCCTACGTCGTTTTGCTTTTGGGAGCACGGCGAAAGGGATCAATGCAGCGCAAACGTTACATAGGTTGGTCAAGTTGATGTTGCAACTGCAGGCGCGGCTCTTCCCCTGCGATTCGCTCCAAGTATTAGACCTGAAAACCAAAATACAAGAAAAACAAGAACAACAGTACTGTGTCCATCGTGTTGCATATCCTCGTTTATTCCCTCTGTTATGGGCACACCCTAATCCAATCTCTCCCTAAGCCTCTCCTCTATTAATGGTGTAACGACGCGTCGAGATGGGTCCACACGCGAGGATGTCTTTCCCCGAACGCCCCATTTTCGCACCAGGTACTCGTCTTGCAGGGTTTTCGAGACGTGGGCTCGTTCAGCGGCCCAATTTTCCCTCTCCGGCGATGAAGTCGGCACAGAATTTGCAACACCGCCGCAAAGCACATATTTTGCGCTCTCTGCGTAGTGTCAGCCACCACAGAAGCCCCGAGAGTTTGTCAGATCCCGTTGGCGGGAGCCGATGGAAATGTGCCACGATGCCTTCCACCAGAAATCTCCTGTGTGCTTCTACGATGCTTCTGAGTTTTATACTCTTACGGCCCGATCCCCTTTTTTCGCTCCTCTGCGTGCCCTTTGGCAGACTTCCTGCTGCTGATGACGTTCAAATGCTCCGAAGACAAGGCGGTGGCCGTGGCCCGCCTCGCCGAGCTGGGGGTGGAAACGTCGAAGTTCGATAACTCGCCGCGCATTCAGGTGGAGCACGCCCGAGCATCGTCCGCTCCTTCCCCCCCGCCTCCTCGATCGGCGCCGGCCGTCTCGGAATCGTCCTCATCTTCTGCTCCGACGGAAGCGGCAAAATCTGGTGTGGCCGGTACCGGAAGCAGCGAGCACCCGCCCAAGGTCGCAGCAGCAGTGGCCGCTGCTGCTTCTTCCAGCCGGGTGATGCTGGCGAGGGAGAAGGCGCTCAAGGCGCTCGAGAGAGAGAGGCTGATCGCAGCGGCAGCGACGAAAGCACGCGCGGCGGGGGCTGCTGCGGTCGGGAAGTCGGCGGCGGTAGCCGGCGGGAAGCCGACAGGGTCGAAGTCCAAGGGCGTAGGAGCGAAGAGAGCAGCCGCCAAGACGAAGACAGCAGCGTCGGGGGCCCCACGGAAGACGGCCGCTGCTGATGGAGCGAATAAAAAGTCCAAGTCAGGGAGCAGCGTCGACGCCGCGTCAGCGGTAGGAAATGCTCGTGGTCAAGGGAAAGTTCCCGCGAAGGCCAAGCCGGCAGCGGCAGGAGCAGCGGTAGCGGCGGCGGCGGTTGCGGTAGCGGCGAAACCTCCGTCGTTGCCGGAGAAGGCCAAACCGGCAGCGGCAGCGGTAGCAGCAGGAGCAGCGGCGGCGGAGGTGGCGGCGGAGGTAGCGGCGAAGCCTCCGTCGTTGCCGGCATCGACGGAAGCTCCCACCCCCGCCGTCGTGGAAAATCCCCCCCCAGCCGCTGCGGTAAGCAAGACGAAAGCGGCCGTCTCCGATAAGCCCCCCGCAGCCGCTGCGGTCGGCGAGACAAAAGCGGCCGTCGCGGAAAAGGTCCCCTCAGCCGCTGTGGTAGGCAAGACGAAAGCGGCGGCCACGGTCACGAGTTCTGCCATCGCCACCGCCGCCGCTGCCAACGGAGCGAAAACGCCTTCTCCCACCCAACCCGCCAAACGCCTGCCGAATCCTGCCACCGCCACCGCCGCCGCTGCCAACGGGGCGAAAACGGCAACAGCAACAGCAGCAAGCGACGTTCCGGCCGTGCGGCGCTCGCCTTCTCCCACCCCACCCGCCAAACGCCTGCCGAATCCTGCCACCGCCACCGCCGCCGCTGCGAACGGGGCGAAAACGGCAACAGCAACAGCAGTGAGCGACGTTCCGGCCGTGCGGCGCTCGCCTTCTCCCGCCCCACTGGCCAAGCGCCTGCCGTCTCCTCCGCCGCCGTCGGCGCCGCTGCCGACGAAAGCAGCTCCGGCGCCAGCCCCTCCTCGCACGGTGTCGCCCGTCCGCCGCGGTGCTGCGGCAGGGATTCCGCCGCCTCTACGAGCTTTCGGCAAACGACTGGTGGTGATGCGGCCGACCGGCCAGCCGGACCCGACGATGCGCGCGTGGCCCTACCGCCTCTCTGGGGAGTACTTCAAGCTTCTGGAGAGGGGGCCGAACATGGGGGCCTGCGACCCTTCCAGGAACGCGAGCTATGTGGGAGTTGTCCTGCCGGCGGAGGCGGTGGTCGCCGGCTTCGAGGCGGAGCGAGAGGTTCGGCGACAGGAGAAGAAGCGACAGCAGCAGCAGCAGCAGCAGCAGCAGCAGCAGCAGCAGCAGCAGTCATCTTCATCGACCACAGCAGCGGAGGCTACTGGCACGGTGGCCGCTGCCACGGTTGCTTCGTTGGTGGCTTTCTCAACCGCGGTTGGTGGTGACGGCGGCGGCGGTGGCGATGCAAATGCCGTCGTTGTATCATCGGGAGAGAAGAGGCGAGCCCAGGCTGCGCCCGTACCGTCGACATCGGCGTCGACGGCGGCGTTGGCAGACCTGCCGATGGCGCTTGCGGGTGGCGCTGCGGCGACCGCGCGCGGGGCCAAGCGACCGGTAACGGTGGCAGGAACGTGGGGCTCGAGAATCCGGGAGGCAGAGGAGGAGTTGAGGGCGCTACAGGAGACCAAGATCCCGAGGTACGTGGTGATGCTATTGGTTGCGCACGAGGCGGTGCGTTTCAGGAACACTTATTCTTTATTTGCCTCCTGTTGTGTGCTCGGGACGTGGCGATGCCGTAAGCTGCAGCACGTAGGGTGCCTGCTGCGTAGGTGATGCCCGGCTGTTCGCCCATCGTCACCAGCACTGCGTTGTGTGCTTGGCGCTAGCAAACCCGCAGCGCTCCCCTTCCTGTAAGCGCCGTTTCGGCCACCTACTGGCATAGCTGTGTCTTACAATCGTGTGTTTTGTCATGGTCTTTTTTTGGCACGGGAAACGCGGTTACCATTGTGCCGTGCCCAACGTTCGCCGGAGCAAAAACACTGCCTCCTCGCCGCTTCCCTGCCCCTGCCCGAATGATGTGCTCAAATCACGCCGTACACCGTAGAGTGATGAAAGCTTTGGCCGATGTCTCTCAGCAACGACGAAAGCTGGAGTCGACCGCTGCTTCCCTCGCTGCCAAGAGCGCGGCCGCCAGCGCCCGCCTGGCGCAAGACTCACGCGACGCCGCGGCAGCTCTTCTTGCCGAGCTGCGGGCCAGACGCGAAGTCTCGACCCAGCAACGGCAGAAGCAGGCTTCCAAGCAGCTGCACCAACGACAACAACACGGCGCAGGCACGGCGGGGGGCATGCCAGCTCTGTTGGAGACCGGGAGAAAAACGAGTTCTGCCGCTGCTGCCTATGGCGCCGGCGCCGGTGCCGCCGCCGCTCTTCCGTCGGTGCTACCAACACCAAAGCCCTGACCCTACCCTGCGGGCTTGGTCCGTGTGGCAGCCGAGCTTTCTTGGAAGGATCTTCGCGGAGCTCGCGCCTGGCGTCGAAAGAGGCACCTGGTGGAGGGGAGCTGTGCAAGAGGACACCCCAGACCTGGTGCGGGTCCGTGTGTAGAAGCCAATGGAGAGGGTGTGAAGAAGCCAACGGAGAAGATTGGTGTTCACGCGAGGTATCGGCGAAGTTCGGAGGGGGGATGTATACACGCGCACCAAAAGGCCTGTGGGACTGAGTGACTGTCTTCGGCCCCTGCGCTGCCCTCGTGTGTACGTTTCGCACTGCCCTCGTCCGCCCCCCGCTCCCATTCCCCCATGCGTACGCAAAACGCCTACTTCCCGTCGCGCTTTGACGAAGGAAAAGGTCCGGGTCACAGCGCAAATGGTAGGAAGGCTTTTTGCTGGGCTTTCGGAGGGGCAGGCGGCGATCTGAATTCTCCGCCACGGTAGGGCAGCGACGTTGGTTGGTGGGGCACACCACCGGTTCGGAATACCTCTTCATGTGTACAGCAGCAGTGCTACCGCTACCCATGTACGTGGGATAATTTTGTTCATGGAGAGTCTGGTGGGAGATAGGGATGGCCAGCCCATAACTCGGTACTTTTCTGGTAAGCGGTCATAGTTAAAAAATATGGTAGAAAGCGGTCAGAGTGTAAAGCATGGTAAGAATGGTGTTTTCGTGTTCTCGGTATCATTTGTTAAGTCTCGCGGGACAATACAATGCCCCAGGTGCAGGTTTTGTGGTTGGAGTTCATGTTTTGATAGCGGTCACCTGAAAGCGACCTCGCCAGAATTTTGAAAGTTCTGAAAGTATTGCGGCAGTGGTATCTGCCCCCTCCCCCTCCCCCCCACCCTCCCCCTCCAAGCGCGTCCCTCCTTCCCCGTATGTTGCCATGGTGCTTGATTACCCTGAAAAACACGGGGCCTGTTGGTAGCGACAGATGCACCGTAGCATGCCCTGGCTTTTCACCGTGCCAGGCTTGTTGCCGATGCCGACTGTGGCATCCGCCTGCCGCCTTTCACCTTTTTTGTTTTTTTTTCGCCTTGCCCGGCCCTCGGGCTGCTGCTCGCCGTACGAACCGAGAGTGCCACGACGAGACTGTTACCGCACTACTCTCCCCCAAAGCTCAGTGCAGGCAACGATGGCCTTTCGTTTGCTGGTGGGAGCGTAGGAGAGCGGGAGCTTGGTGCCTGGTGAAGGTGGCAGGTGAGGGCCGGCGTTTGGACTGTGTGTGACACTGCTGTGATTCTCGCTGTGTCGGTGTCGCCAAGGAGGGTAGCAAGGCGGCTATGCATAGAAGCCGTGTTGGCTCTTCGCTGTTTGACACTGCACTGGGATGTTTATATTCAAGGCCCTTTGTGGACTAGGGAGGCGCGGCATGCCTCTGCGAGGCGCGGCATGTTGCTTGATGCGAGTCGACATCATTGATGGCGTCGCCGCGGTGAGATATTTTTGATCAGATAATCAAGCCATTTCCTGGTTCATTCTTTTCTTTACGCTGCATGTGCACATGTGTACCCTCGCAAAATTTGTCGTGCCTGGCTCATGGCGATGCGATGTAATAGGGTGAAACTCGAGATAGTAAATCGCACTCGAGCGCCGTAAGGTTGTTTGTTTCCGCCTCCTTCAGGGTTACGCGTCCACTCTCGCCTCACCTTGCTCGTTCTGCCTGTTGGCTCCCATCCCCGCTAAGCCCTCCTGCCCAATCGCGACGTTCGTCTCTTCCTCACCTCATTTATTGCGGATCGGCGCATGGCGGCGCGGCCGGCGCGCTTCTTGCGCTGTGCTCTCCGGCGCTGCCAAAATCTACCTACCGCTGACGGTTGTTGCGCCTTTCTGCGAACTCTTGTTGGGTGTATGGGGTACCCGGGCTATTTGCTGTTCTGAATGCACGCCACGTTTCACTCGCGTGTCTGATATACGTTGGTGGGTGCGCTTGCCTTTCCCGCGCGGTGGGTTACGCGTTTTTTTGCGACTGTTATGTGCGCACGGCGTCGTGATCATTTTTCGGTTATGGCGACTGCCTGGCTGTGTTGGGGTCGTTGTGGTGTGCGACTTGCTGTGCCTCACGTTGTTTTCCCTGATGTCAATCAACACTCCATTGTGATCGTGCCTGTGGGTTGTGGCGACGAACGAAGTGCTAGAATTTACGCGATTTTCTGTGTGTTTGCAGTGAGTAGGATGGCCGAGGGCGTGTGACGGTATCATAGCTTGGCAGCGGGTAAGTTCTGGTCTCGTATCGTGTGTGCAATGCACCTGCTCTTCCAATCTGCGAAGCCTTGCAGAGCGGCTGCGATAGACCAAAGGGTGAGGGGGCAGGTGGATAGGAGACTTGCTAGATTTTTGTGTTTTGGGTGCCCATGTCGACTGTTGTGTTTTCCGTTGTGTACGTCAGATATTTTCCCGTGGTTATTTTGCCCCGAGTCTATTGTTCGTTGTGGACTTGTTCGGTGGGGATAGACCAGGTAGGATAGACTAGTTCCAGGCCAAGGGTCAAAACTTTGCTCGACTCTGCTTTCGTGTCTGCTGCGTTCGTGTGCCAGACCATGATTTGGTTGTTTCCAGGAGTTTTGTCTGCACAATAAAATAACACCGAGAGTAAAAAACTGGCCATGTCGCTTGATCGCGATCGCACACACGACGGCTTATATCGTCAGAATGCTCCCGAACGCCCGTGGGCGACTGCGAACGACGGTCTCGATGGATTTTTTGTGGTTTGAACGAGCACCACGGGCTGTGATGTTTCGAACCTCGTATTTTACAGAATGGACTGCCTCCCCTGTGCACTGCTGTCACAAAGAATACATGGGCGAAGCAAGTATCATCGTCGCGAGCATCACAAGACTCGTGTCGCTACATAGCTCCCCCCACCTTCCCTCAGTCGATTAGCTGATTGGGTTCCAACCTTCAACGGCGTACACCAATGCCGTTTGATACGCCTCGTCTGGCAATTTGCAGCGTTCATGCTGAGTCCCGTGTTTGTTGCAGTACCTTGTGAGGTCAACAAAAAAAAAATTATTTCGCGGTTCGCCTCATGCTACACAGGCTTGCAGCAAATCGAACACCAGTTCCCAACCTCGCCCGCCTTCCAAAAATGGTCTGGATCGAAAAAATCTCACTGGTAGAAAAGATGAAATCATTTTCTCTTCCGAGTACGTGCAAAAATTCAGCGCTTTTTTCTCGAGCTCCGTTCACTCCCTCCTTCGGCTGCGGCGGTGTTACATGACGATCCGGTCACGGTCACGTCCCCCGGTAAATCTCCAGCCTTCCCGCCAATGTGTTCCACCTCGATTGTACCACCCTCTTCCGCTCCTGCCGCTTCTGGAGTCCTTGGAGCAACATTCACCGCTGGTTTGTGGTGGTTGGTGTTATCGAGTTGAGGGCAGCAACGTGTAGTTAGGGGGGAAGGGTGCAACAACGACACCCTCACGTAGGTAGAGAGCTGTGTGCCAAAGGAGACAAGTGTGTGACAAGCTCTGCCACTCACGGAGCTTTTACCACAAGGCAGTTGTTGGTGGTGATCAAGGCTGACGTCGGCGATGATGCAGAGGTCGCACGGTCATCGCGGGTGTGCAAAACCCTTTGAGAGATACACATCTATAGGCACCTACGGCAAAAAGGAATCTGATGGCCTTGCTCTGGTCGGGCAACATGAATGGATTGGCTTCGCTACCAGCCCGTAAGGGTCGAAAATGCTACAAGCTGCAGCGGCAATTGGTTCTCGACTACATGGACAGCGGGTCTTCCCTTAAGTTGAGGCTGAGAGCTACGCGTGCATGACAAGTTGTGGTAGAAATCGTTTTATTTGGAATCAACCAGGGCACACGGGCAGACAAGACGCGCGAAAGAGAGAATGGTACATTGTTCCAGAGTTTGATGCCAAATTTCCATAAGCGAGTGCTATCGTGGAAGACGAACGCACTCAAATGGTCCCAACATTCGACGCCGTTAAGACACGTGCGATACCGCGCGTAACTCTCAAATGAAACGAATCAGACAGGCCGGTGGCATTTTTTTTCTCCCATCATTAGATGCTGTCGTCTGCCCCTCTGGCCCCTATCCTCCACTTCTACCAGCTAGACGACCCAACCGGGGTCACGTAGGAGGGGGAGGTTGGACCCCCTCCTGCGGTTCCTGCCTGAGATATTTTTATCGCGAGAAGGGTACAGCAATCCCTTCCCTCGCGACTTATGAAGTCGATCAAGTTCGCTAACAACGAGCTTTGCAGCGCGTCGCTTCCAACGGAGACCAGGATTTCATTCTCGAGAAAAAACTCACTCTGTCGGGACTCGAACCCAAACATTGTACAGACGAGTTCCGAACTAAATACCTTACTTACCGTAGTGGCCTCGATCGTTCAGCCTGGCCTGTGCAATGTTGTATTTAAGCATGTCCTCCACTTCATTGATGCCCTTGATGAGCCCAGCTAGAAACAAAACCGTTCAAGGCAAGAGGGAAGCAATCGCAGGCAGCAGGTTGTCACCGAGACGTTACCGAATACACGGTCGTTCGCCCCGAAGTATCCACGCGGGCGGTTGTATCTACTCGGTTTCTGCTACGAACGGGGTACAGCAGTGCTCGTTGTCCCATTTCGTCCCGAGCAACAGTTGCAACGAGATTACCACTACGGGTTGATGCAGTGCACGGAAACAAGAGACAAGCAAGCGCATGGAGACATCGTACGGCCAGCAGGTCCGTACAGCAGTACCGCTCCTACAGCTGTATTACACGTGTAGATAGAGAGCGTTGACTTTCCGCATTACTCCACTTTGCGCGGTTGGACGCAACAAACGCTATGCAAAATGCTAACGGCGTTTGAAAGGGCAAAATTAACGTACATGCAGAAACCGATCCGCGATTTGACAAGCACTTTCCATCCGGTAGAGACGGTCAAGCGACCCTCTTGCTCTGCTGTGCTGCTGACCTATCTTGGAGGGGTCGGTGACGGCCTTGTTCTTGTTGAACTCTATCCGCAGCTGTTGTTTTGATGCCTCAAGCATGGTCGTATCGTCTTTGAAAGCAACCACGCGCACGCGCATGAGACGCCTATAGCCCCCCAGTACCTCACGTCGGAGCGAAGCCATTGCTAAAAACGCAACACGCAGTAGCAGCGGCAGTGAACACACAGCAGAGTGCTCGAGCGATGATGCTGCACACGGGGTCACACGGATTGTGAGGGATGGGGTAGTCTGAACCCAAACGCCAACTGGAACTCCCACTGCCGAACCCGTCGGTTTCTCCGACCGTCCTGGTCCTCTTTCGTGCCGCTCTTCCTGATGCCTGAGGCTGGATACCCAGAATCTGAAAATATGTTTCATAGTTATAAGCAACAGCAAGGACACAGTTCAGACCTGCAGAAGTAATCGACCGCTCCGTGATGGCCAAATTGTCAACAACAGCAGTATTGGGTAGGATCAAGCAGAAAGCAACATGAACCATCAGGTGCGAGGAACGACCTGCCTCAAAAATCCTCGAAAACCTATCTTGGATCCTTGCTGTCAAGCTATGAGCAGACAGCGCAGGATCACACGATTTCTGGCATACATCTCGCCGTGCTGTCAGCAAAACAGCCGTTGTATTATTGCGTCGGGCTACTTGTTTACTGCCTGGGTAGCTTGAGACAAGCCTATAAATTACCGGATACAGACTGGCGGTTTGAACAACTCTTGATTGGTAAACTGCTGTAGTGAGCGGCACGGGTAGCACCACGAAATACTGGTGTTTGATGGTTTGCTCCGAGGATGTCCCTCAACAGGTCTGACAATACAGCCGCCACCAATGCAGCAACCTTTTCCATTCACGGTCCTGGAGTCCAACATGATTGCTCTCTATCCTTTCGGCTTCGCTCATACAAGGTACAGTCTCTGGCATCATCATCGCCTAACACAGACAACTCTAGACCCGCGTGGCACAAGCCAAGTCTGCAAAGTGGCAACCACAGATTGGACGGGGCGGGGGAAGTACAGCTGGACAGGGTTTTCTGGCTGAGAATGTCCGTTGATGTCAAGTACTCGTGTGTCTTACGGTTCTTTGTCTAGCAAAGTCCTCAACAAGATGTAGTTTCTTGTCTACTAGGGTAAGCACCTCCAAAGGGTACCAAGTAGTTGTTCAATCGGTGCACCACAGGCAGGAAAGATGCGTGTAGCGCACGTACATGCTTCTCATGAAGAAACAGGAGCCCTTGGGGCATACACAAGGGTGGTCCCGCTCGATATTTTAGGGGCACAGCAAGGATGTTTCCACACAGCGCCGAAACGGTTGTATGGGAACTGAACACAACGGTAACAAAGCCGAAGTAATTTCCCACTACCGTAGAGCACGCATCGATGCGTTCAATTTCAACTGCAATGAGCAGCCTACATCATCTTCGGGCTGCTCCTCTGTTTGTGCCAGGTGGTGACCGACTATACCGACGTCAACACAGAAAACTCGTCGGTGTGCGTCTACGTGAGGGCTCGACCGCCTGACCCAAGCTGGAGTCCGCAAGATGACGACGCCTCTGTGGAGGATAAGTTCCAGAACCCATTGCAGGCTACCCTTGCGGGTGCGTTACACTGTTACACTGTACACGTTGTTCCGCTCCATGAGACCTATTGGACAATAGCGCAGACTTTCCTAGGATTCCCTTGGTCAATGAGGGTTCTTCCGGACGCCAGACGTACCTCGTGGGTATGCTTGGTCCGTAGTACAAAAGGGTCCTAGATTACAGCACAACCAGACTGCACCATGATCTACAGGAGACACATAATCCACATCATATACCGGCATTGTCGTTTGCGCGCGTGAACACGAGGATATGATGACTGTCACCTTTTGTGTTTTTCTTCTCATTTTGCTGGCGCAAAGCCAATAGTCTAGCTGTTGCACTCGAACAACATGTAGAGCTGGGGAGGTGAAACGCTACCATGTTCACCGGACACGCCAGTAAAAGTGTGCAAAGGTTGGCTTTGTACAAGATGTGCACTCTTCGACGACCGTCGTTTCGAGATGAATGAAATCAGCGCTAGAATCAACCCATATCGCACAATCTTTCCCACGTGTTGAGACAGGCCTGTCGCCAAAAGGTAACTCCGGCGGCCAGTCTGCTACGCCGCAAGCCACGAGCAGCGCGTTCATCACGAACTTTCCGGACAACCCGAAAAAGATCTGCATCAAGGACCCCGCTGTCCAGGGCTCTGCCAAGCACCACGGGGAGATCTACTTCTCCTTCGACAGGGTCTTCTGGACAGAGTGTTCCCAGGAAGAGATTTTTCAGGTAATTTCTCCTCGTGTTCTTACTGCTGTCGTGTTCAGGCCCGGGAAAGAGACGGGAGGCCCAGGGGCACGCTTTGCACAACCTTTCTTTCTGCGAACACTCTCGCACGTCTCTCCAAAGCAACACCGTCTCGCTCTCTGAATGTACAGCCAGGGTGCCCTATGCTACAAGGGAAAAGCAGTGTCATCGCTACGACAGTCTCAAACGAGTGAGTGCCAATTGAAATTCTACCATTCCCTTTCCCAACCAGCTCTTGTTCTGTACCAATCGTCTCCATAGCCTTCAACTCATCCTTACTTCCACAGTCGAAGTAAAGTGGTGGGTGAGCGGGGCGAACGACGACGTGTTGGCTATTCTAGCTTGCGAACCTCGACCTTCCACGTACCTCACCCCCGTAATTCGAACTGTTTTAGTGTGTTTCCCTTTCTGCATATTTTCTTTTCGACTGAAAATTGCTTTGGGGCCGACAGCTTCGGGTTGTTTTGGTTCTATTTTATCTTCTTCCCCGGGTCACGAACAATAACCACACCCTTCTGAATTCGACATAATTTGCGGCTGGTAGTCAAAACCAAGTCTTCACTTTACACAAACTGTGTGTCGCTGCTAAAACAACCACAACAAAGGCGACTAAAGGTTCACAAATTCTCTCTTATTTTTCCTAGTTTGCCATAGCTTACGAAATACCTAAGAAAAAGAACGCATTAGGTTCCCTTCCCTAGTGCTACCGTGGTTTCTTGTCCACCTGGGGTTTCGGCTGCCACGACTAGCATTGTCTTGTGAAATCAGCACGTGTGGCTCGGATGTTAGATGCTAGAACTCAACTGATGGGTAGATATGGACAACACACGCCTTACACAGTTGTCTCCCCTCCTCTCTCGACATTTCGGCTCGTGCACCAGAGCAGGCCGTCGCCAAGCCCCAGGTCGAAAACATACTCTGTGGTTTCAATGGGTGCTGCTTCGCTTACGGGCAAACCGGCTCTGGTAAGAACGAACGAAAACTGGATTAGGCATGACCCGGTACTTTCCATTAATTCGCCGGAACATCAAGCTGCTAGGATAAAAATGGTCGCCCTGAGGCCCACGGAACTTGTTGCTGTTAGTGACACATTTCTAGGCATCAATCGACAGATAACCGCTGGTTGACGTGCCCTAAGAATAACACGTATATTCCCTTGTACCTTCGAGCGATTACGGGTTTCATACACCTTACCGGTTGGATCAGGACGAAGTTCAGGAAGGCGAAGTATCGATATCGGAACGGCTTTGAACGCGACAAGGCAACAAAACAAACAAAAACAACACGAGTGACACGCTAAAACAAGCAAATGAGCTGATATGTTCCCCCCAACGTGTGGTGCTGCTCTGAACGTTTTGAAGCAAAGCTATGGGCTGCACCAGACGTTGTACCTAGAGCCACGCTCGACCCTTGAGACACTCCGGTGTCTCATAGAAGGGGTCTTCTGCGCTGCATGCCTTAGTTTTTTTTTCAGAGGAGTGTTGATCGATTCTCTTCCCTTTGAATCTTGTTTAGGGAAAACGTACAGCATGTTCGGCGAGGGAGCCGGGAATTCGCGAGGAATGATTCCGAGGTGCATGGAGGAGGTTTTTGCCCAACTGGATAGAAAAACCAGGGTGAGCAGTTCGACCCTTTGAATAGAACCCGGCCTGCAAAAATTGCATGTTTTCCGGTAGGGTGAGTGCTTCCGGTGCAAACCTCAGCCTCTCAAATTTCTCTTTGCTTACACTTGCACAATGAACAACAAGCCCAACCCTCACTCCGCCCTCATTATCTGCGTGAATTATGCTGCCCGCGGATGAAAGGAGGAAAAAGAGGTCGCTGTCGTCGTCTCGTTCTTGGAAATTTACTGCGACCGCGTCAGGGATCTGGGAGAGGCGTTCATGTCTCAGGGGCACAGGAAAGTAGAAGGGCTCAGGACCACAAGCGACGTCCACCAACAGATGAAGTCGGTGCGTCTCGGGGTGCTTGTTGGCCGCGATGGGTGTCCTTTGTGTGACATGAACCACGCTCTTTTGTGGTGACTGATTCCATGTCAGCAAAACGGACACACTATTTCGGACAGGTGGCCTGGTGTGATAAAGGAGATTCCTCGTTGACTCTGCTATCCCTGACTTGTGCTCATGGGATAGACGTAGGCGTCTAGTCTCCTCGTGCCTCGCGGGCAATGGACGAAACAGCATGCACACTCTGCGTCTTAGGAGTGCGCTCTGCTCCACGATATGTCCGAATGGTTCGATGATCACCTCACTCATGCCGCGCTGACGCCTTGATTCAGAGGTGAGACCCTACCCGCCGTCAGCTTCCTCCTTCCACCCCCTACCCACTCGTCATCAACCCTCCCTTCGAAGTCTCGAGCGGAGAGTTTTCAGCCGCGCAACAAGCACGGGAGTGGCAATATCCACCCGGGGGGCGGCGGCAGTGGTGGGGTGTGGGACTCCTACCCGTCGATGGACCTTAAGATACACGAAGACGTGCAGGGAAACGTCTTCGTCAAGGCAAGTGAATTCAGTAAACGGATACACACGCGGTGTGTTGACTAATTTTTAGGTGAGTGAGTCGTGTTTAAGTGTACAAAAATATGAAAGGCCGATTTCTTCGTGCCTTTTCAACAAGACGCAGAGGAGTGCGAATTAGTACTCCGCAAAAATACAGCAGGTAGATAAACACGCAACAGAGCCACAGGTAATTAAAGCACGATGGATACCCCCGAAGGTCCCTGCCCTCTCGTTCTCGACAACCCAGGATCTCTCCCTGATCCCGGTGACCACATTGGAAGAAGTGCTGGAAATCATCAGCCTAGGGCTGAAAGTCCGGGCGACACACGAGACCAAGATGAACCAGGTGATAATGACTCGGCATGAGACAGAGGCAGTAAAGTACGCTGTACACCTGCCGAAATCACCAAGAGATGGCGATTGTTTCCATCTTCCCACTATTGTACTAGTCTAGTCAAGTGCACAATGGCAACATGGAAACGGCAACACGTTGGTTAACCTCCTCCCCCTCCCCCCCCCTCCCCCCCCGGTGTTTGCCGTCGGGGTTGGGTTTTCGTCGCTTGGCAACGACGTTGTAAAACAAGCCGCCCTCCCCCCGGTGTTTGCCATCGGGGTTGGGTTTTCGTCGCTTGGCAACGACGTTGTAAAACAAGCCACTTCACTTCGTGAGCTCGGCAACCAGGTTACCGGGGTTCNTGGTCAAGCACCCTCGAGGCAGTTGCACAGTACTTACAACTGTCTCTGGAAGTGAAAGCACCAGAAAGTAAAGTAAGTCATACGCGGCTGTCATCCGTTCGCAAGGAAGTAAGCACAAGATGCCGAACACCTTTGGCAGGATGCAGCGCACCCTTCATGCGACT
>CACKRE030002060.1:229929-241039 GCA_902602495.3 Ectocarpus sp. CCAP 1310/34 | reverse complement strand
TAATCGGGGGCGTGCTCGTGCTCGTCAAACCATCACGGTATCGAGTCACGCCTTCATGCTTTCTCACACAACGAATCTCTCTGAATCCTCACCAAAAGCCTCTCACAACCAAGGAAAATATGTAGAAAGTTCCTGTTCCTCCGCATCTCATCACTGCAATATTCGTACGTACGTACATAACATCTCAACCATCATACTATGCTACGAGTATATCGAATACATACCACGTAGGGTTGACGAATACTCCAGAGTTTCTTCCAAGGAGCCCCTTTGCAGAGATTATGCCTGGCGATACCCCAGCGACTGATAGCGGCGGAACCACGATCGACACGCGCATGACGGAGCTGTTCACGAGGCTTTTGGAGCAAAGCAAGGTGCTGTCGGCTGTCATAGAGAAGCGAGAGCAACTTCAGATGCCGTCTGTCAGGGCGACGGGGGCACAAAAGGGGAGTCAAGCGGCGCCGGCGACGCCGCAGGGCGCGGAGGAGCCGCGCCGCGCACACGGTTCGGGGTGCCACCCGGTGGAGTCGGGGGAATAGGTCCCCCGGGCCACCCATCCGCCGGCCCCCCGATGGGGAGGAATGCGCAGGGAGTTTGGATGCAGGGGATGATGGACAAGATGTCATCGCTGCTGCAGGCAAAGTCAGATTGCGGAAGCCGAGGGGGGTCAGGCGGTGCTGGGAGACGCACCGCATCCTGCGGTGGGATTGTCGGAATCTCGCCGCCAGGCAGCTGCCTATCACAGCTGCACGCTGCGGCTGGCGTTAGAACAGAACAGATGACGCCGCTGGAAGAGAGAGCAGCAGTAGATCGGGCACGGAAGGTGAACCTGTGTGGGCGTTTGACGTCCCTGCAAAAGGTGGGTTTGGTGGGTTCCAGACCATCGACTTTTTCTGTACGGTTGGTAGCTCTAGCAGAAGCTCTGCTGGGGGTAGCTTGACTGCCCCGGGTACACTGGACGAANCATCCTGCGGTGGGATTGTCGGAATCTCGCCGCCAGGCAGCTGCCTATCACAGCTGCACGCTGCGGCTGGCGTTAGAACAGAACAGATGACGCCGCTGGAAGAGAGAGCAGCAGTAGATCGGGCACGGAAGGTGAACCTGTGTGGGCGTTTGACGTCCCTGCAAAAGGGGGGTTTGGTGGGTTCCAGACCATCGAGTTTTTCTGTACGGTTGGTAGCTCTAGCAGAAGCTCTGCTGGGGGTAGCTTGACTGCCCCGGGTACACTGGACGAAGTGTCAGGAGGTGGAGCCTGGAGGATAATACTTCGGGGCCACACACATGAGCGACTGTTGGGACCGGCCCAATGACAAGGCAGCAGAGGGGTGGTTGCGTCGGCGGTGGAGTAGCGGGCGGCACAGCACACGAGCCTGTTGGTCGCGGGAAAAGTACGCGCTGGAGAACTGGAGGACTGCAGTCACGGCGATTCTGGTGAACGTGGAATTGCCTCAGAGGAGCAAGGGCGAGACCGCGAAATCTGCTGTGCTTTTGAACGAGGGCCAACAACAACGCGGTGTTGCCGCGGGGCGCTTCTTTCTGGTTGAGATTCGTGAGTAACATTGAATGATTTTTCTTGTGACGAATGATATCGAAAGTTTCTACAGGGCATTATTCGCGGTTAAGGCGTTTCCATTTTCTGATTTGGTGTTCGTCGAGTGATGATAGCTTCGCTTAAGATGATACGACCAATGATGATCTTTGAAAGGGGATTCGCGGTTCAGGCGTTTCCAATCTTTAAGTGTGGGTGTTTCGTTGAGCAATCGTACTTCGTCTTCTTCGATGGTAAAGTTCAGGCGTGTTATCGCGGGTCTTTCGTACGACGATGGTGATTCGGCTCCAAACACCAGCCACTCTATGATGGGGATTCGCGGTACAGGCGCTTCCATTTCATGATGTCCGCGGGCGATGAAAACTTTGTCTGGGGCAGAATAAAAGGGGTACGCGGGACCAGGCGTATCAAAGGAGGGGATGCAGCATAGGCGCTCCCCACAACCGATGAAATTCACGCAGAGATAAACCAGTATCTAAAAAGCGTGTCGGTAAAACAGAAGGGGTACACAGGACCAGGTGTATCAGATGAGGGGATGCAGCACAGGTGCTCCCGGCAGCCGCTGAAAACTCACGAACAGAGATAAACCAGTATCTAAAAAGCGTGTCGGTAAAACAGAAGGGGTACACAGGACCAGGTGTATCAGATGAGGGGATGCAGCACAGGTGCTCCCGGCAGCCGCTGAAAACTCACGAACAGAGATAAACCAGTATCTAAAAAGCGTGTCGGTAAAACAGAAGGGGTACACAGGACCAGGTGTATCAGATGAGGGGATGCAGCACAGGTGCTCCCGGCAGCCGCTGAAAACTCACGAACAGAGATAAACCAGTATCTAGCGTGTCGGCTGAAGAGAAGGGGTACACAGAACCAGGTGTATCAGATGAGGGGATGCAGCACAGGCGCACCCGGCAGCCAATGAAAACTCAAGCGCAGAGGTAAAACAGTATCTAGCGTGTCGGCTGAAGAGAAGGGGTACGCGGGACCAGGCGTACCACATGTGGAGATGCAGCACAGGCGCACCCGGCAGCCAATGAAAACTCAAGCGCAGAGGTAAAACAGTATCTAGCGTGTCGGCTGAAGAGAAGGGGTACGCGGGACCAGGCGTACCACATGTGGAGATGCAGCACAGGCGCTCCCCGCGGCCGATGAAAACTCACGCACAGGGGTAAAACAGTATCCAGCGTGTCGGCCCGAAAAAAAAGGGGGTACCCAGGACCCGGTGTATCGAAAGTTGCAGACATCGGCGCAGGTACAATTATGCTGGCGTCAACATGAGGTGGAAATGGGCAGAGAGGACACTGTTGTAGATGACATTTCCGTTGTTGCTGCAGATAGGTGTGGACCCATGTACCAAATGTATCACCTTGTGTGCGTGAGGTGGAAATGGGGAGGGGAGGACACTGTTGTACTGCTGTAGGTGACATTTCCATTGTTGCCGCAGGTAGGTGTGACCCCATGTACCAGACGTATCCACCTTATTGAGGGATTCGCTGTAGCAAGGCGTCTCCACAATCTATATCAGTGTTTGTCTTTTAGAAGGGGAGAAGCCCCACCATGAGAATCACTGTGTTTGTCTTGTAGGAGGAAAGGAAGCCTCAGCAAGGACAAGCTCTCGAAGCCGTAGATTGTCAGGCGTGTTTTCCGCGAGCGTAGAATGAAGGAGGCGTTGTGTGTGGCGCACCACTCGCAGCGAAAAGCGAGGAGGTTGTCGCACGACATGATGGACCGCAGTTTTCTTCGAGTGAGGGAGAGCAGCCATATCGGCGCGTGCTGTATGGCGGTTGAGAACTGGAACTTTTTTTTCTGAGAGTCGAAAAGTTGTGTGTAAGCAGGCTGACTTTTGAATCTCTGAGAGTCAGAGTAAGAGTTGTATGCAAGAAGGCTTATCATGGTTGATGTGTTTGACAGAACAGCTGTCCCAGGATGATAGCATACACCACAAACCCCGGGGGCGCCGCGAAGCGCCGGAATCAAGGGGGAGGGAGGAAGTTAGGTGCTCAGATCATCGAGAGTTGTTCGTCGGGCGGGGAGGGCAGTAAGAGTAAATTGCAACGGATTTTTGTTTGGGCTTTGTGGGCGTAATATCGTGGCAGTGGCTGCAGACCTTTTTGACCTTGTTGGGTACTGGGAAGAACGTGATACTGAAACGTGGCGGGAAGGTTACCCGGATCGACTACGTTGTCGGAGTTATCCTGTTTGCGTCTTTTTCTTGCTTTTTCGGAGTACCGTCCTTGGGAAGCAGGGGTTTAGACCTGGTGGCCGGGTTCCCCCTTCGGTTTCTATTGATTTTGTTGTTTTTGCAGAAAAACTTGGCTTGAGGTGGCGGAAGCACGCATCCCACAGAAACGGGAGGGTGTTCGTGTGAGTGCGTATTAAGTCGATCTATAGACGAGATGACCCTGCACATAGGTATGCGTCGGGTAGTACGACCAGAGAATGATTGTGCGGAGCCCCCACGCCAGCTGCTGTCAGCTGTCGTGTGCGTGGCACTCCCTGCTCGTTCCCCCCAACCGGGTGTGAGAGATAACAAGCATCTAAGCATCAAGCACTACAGTCTTTACAAAGACAACAAGGGGATACCACTTAGGGTTGACGAATACTAATAGCCCTAAACATCAGCGAGGAAGAAAGGTAAATCACACACCTACACGCACACGCGACTGATTATATCGAGCTGCAGCAGCACAGTATTCCGCAGTAGTACCCACTTCCAGGGATCTGTGCATGCTATTATATCGTCTCCACGCCTGTCCTCCCGCCAGACCGCGTCAAGCAAATGTGGTGATGATACTCTGGCACTTCTCTCTTCGGAATGAACGCCCCAAAGCAATCACCATCAATCATCATTCGCGATGCGTTGGCAATATATGTTGACAACGCACATGGCCGCATGTCTGCAAGGTGATTCCGTGCTGCCGCGGTGACGACACCTCTGCTCTGGTGCCTCCTTTGTTTTTTCATTTTTCTGATTCACTGAGGTGCAACAATGTTGTTTTACAGCGGCGTGCGGCCGCAGATAGATGGGTTTCACACATGTATTCGCGGGCTTCGCCCCCTAAATTAAACTCCAAACCCTCCGTCCCGGTACATTTCATCACAAATTTGCCCCGCTCTTCCTGGATTCTGACTGAAGGATTCTTGGAGTCTTGGATTCTTGGAGTCCTGGAGTCCGAACGTCCGAAACCGATCGGCGCAAACCAATCAAAACGGTTCTGATTTTTTCAAGTTTCGTTTCGGGATCGTATTGGCGGCGAATTATTGCGTGTGAGACTAGAGCATGTACCACGGCACAGAGACACGGAGCTGGAGACACGAGCCGGTTCAGAGTTGGGCGGTGGGAGACACCGCCGGCCTTCACCATCTACTAAAGCTTCAACCCTCCCTCCGTATGATCGAACGGCGAGATCATCGATCAAGCGCAAACCATGAAGCGCGAGAGGTAACGTAGTCTAGACTATTGGTGTTTGCCCAAGAGTGCTATACGCACGAGTATAAAGCGGGCACCGTTTGCGTTGACATGGCTGATGGCCTCAGTTTCCTTCCATTCTCCTCGTTGTTGTTGTTGTTGTTGTTGTTGTTGTTGTTGTTGTTGCTGCTGTTGTTGTTGTTGTTGTTGTTGTTGTTGTTTTCGTGGAATGCCGCATCTGACGCCAGTGCTACTGCTGTACCAGTACCACGTAGTAGATGTGCATTTGCAAAGCGTTTGACATATGTGCGTACTGTGTGAACATGATATGACAAGTCTAGCACAGTAGTTCCCAACGTTATCGAGGGAAGACCAAATAATGACGGGTCCTTTGGAACGAGCCTCTTGATTATTCATGCCCAAGGCAGCCCCATTTGAACATTGGCGTTGCTATCTAATTCCGGGACTGTGTCGCACAATCACGCGCCGCAGCATCTTTCACGTACGTACCCGGGCCTCCATAACCTACAATGGTTGTGGTGAGGCTACGTAAAGTGCAACGTCTGCCTGACGAGCATTTACCCGCCGGTCTTGTTGAACCTATATCTGTTCGTCTTCTCACGGCTTCCTACTACATATATTCTTGGGTGCATCATCGTGTGACTGACACCTTCTCCGCGTGGGACGTAGACACGGTCCACCGTCCGACGCTCGGGTTTCCCGCTCAATACCGTAATGGCGACGAAGCAGCTCCGACCCAAAGGGTATTGGAAGCACATGTACCTTGAGAAGCAGGAGACGCATCCGGAGAAATTAGCGGTGGGTTCACTCAAACGTGCCTGGGCCGTAGACAATTGTAGTGGTTGTACGTTGTATTTGTGTAGGTTAAGGATGGAGAACCGAGAAAGCGCAGCGCATCCATCGCAATTCAACCACCGATGGAAGTAAGACTGTACCCGCCCCTCGTTTTCTTGGTGCTGTGGTGATACAGAATAGGAGACATGCACCTTACATCGCAGGCGCATGATAGGGGGAGTGGGGAAGAGGTAGAAATGCTGGTCGCTCCACTGCTGTAACGCCTCTCGAAGCCGCCATAAGCGAAGGAGATGTTCTGGCAGAGACTCTTGAAATCCGCTCGAATCGGCGAAGATTTCAGATATTGGAGGAAATATATATTGCTGTCTGTTTGCAAATGCCAGTCGGACTACGAAGAAACATGCAAACAGTAAAATGTGTGAAAACGGAGGCACGTGCGCCACTTCCTCGGAGTACCAGCTAAGTTGACGTCCCGGACCTTTTCGATTGTATACCTGTGGCGGACAGAAACACCAAATTTGATACCGTGGATGACTTCGCCCCGATAAGACGACCGTTTTCGTAAGTCGCAACAACCAGGAAAGCACTGCGCCAACCACGTTGGATGGTTGGGTTGTTGGGTGCACAGTCTACTCTAAGGCAGACTCAGCAGGAACAAGCCTCGGAGGATGCGCAGAGAACCACGGCGGGAAGAGTGCCTAGGCCTTACGTGGGTCGAACTTTGGAGACACTGCACCCTCCACCCACCCCGTGCTTGTTCATCAGGGATTGGCTCCGCAGCTTACTCTGTGAAGGGTGAGGAGGTGCATGGTCTGCATTTGCTGGCATTTTTGCAGCCTGTCGTATTTTCTTGCCATCTAAAGCGAGAGGCGAGAATGATAAATGATATGGTCGATCATCGTTTCTGATGGCTTGCGTATCTGTACGCGAGTCCAGTGTTCCCGCTGAACCAATCGAGCCATATCCCGCTGTCCTTTTCTTTCGAGTATATGGTAGATAAAAGCAAGAGGTTCCGTCACATGTCACTCCACTTCTGCGTCTGCTCGTGTACCGTTGTGCAGATGCGGTCTGCCCGCGACGACAAACATCACAAAGTGCATCTACTGCAACATAGTGGTCCACAACTGGTGCAGAGATGCGACACCCTCGGGACCGCTAAGCACCCCACCAGGACGACCCAAAAGACTAGGACAGCGAGCAAGTAGTGTTGCTCCTCAACAGCAGAAACAACTGCAACAACAGGCAAGACGACCTCACAGATAAGAAGGCAACGTCTCGCCGTGCCGGTGCTGTATTCTCGCGCGGACCGTTGTTGTTTCCGTTTGTGCACCCTTCTATACTTCACCTATTGGTGGTGTAAGTAAGAAGCTATTTTTTTTTCTGAAGTACGATGCCCCATGCTGCGCCTTTCTCCCACACTACATGTAAGAGCCGAACTTTGCTCCTCCCCAGCTTGGTTCTACATGCCACCCATGCGCAGCCCTTGGCTTTGGATTGCCCACATGGACTCTTACAGACATTTTGGTCACCAATAAAACCGAACACGTTGGCTGCTGCTGCTATTTGGTTAACCTTGGTCGACAACAACGAGGAACCGAGCGACACGATGGTGATACATCATAAGCGTGGTGGCAAGAGCAATCAAGATAAATGGAACAAATATATGCCAAATTCAACATTTCAGCGCGCATCAAGCTAGAGGGAGAAAGAAGTCGCGCCTGTTTAACCCTCCTAGTAGTGGAAGCTTATTTGGGGACGACTTGGGGACACTTTGGGACACAGCACTCAAAGGCCTGTTTTCCGCATTGTAGTCAACCTGGGCTCCGCTGTATGCAACGTACGTGAGAACCCTTGGTCTATCATGCTTGGCTAAGGTGGTACGCTGTGTATGCGATACCTCTCCTGGGCCTCTGACTTGCTGTACACATCTCCCAACCCGCGTGCCCCCCAGTTCGCAAAACTGTACTTCGCCTAGAAAATTTGCTGACTTGGCTTCAGTATGAAAAGTGTCCCCACGTCACGTGGGGACACTTTTCATACTGAAGCCAAGTCACCCTTTGTCTGGCAAGGAGCTCAGATTCTTGGGAGGGACTGTAACCCGTCCACCAATGGCTGACAAACATTTTTTCGACATTTTTTTTTTGCGGAGAGACTGGGTACTAGGAGGGTTAACCAGTGTTCTACTTTGTGCACGACGGTGTACGTGTTGAGGGACTCGGTTCGCTTGAAGCCTTTCACCTGAGGTGCTTTCCTTTCAAAGGCACGGTCCCTATCTTGTCTCTCTCTATCGCGGTCTTTCTCTATCTCCGCACTATTGATCCCGCAACAGCTAACGGCCTGCCAGAAGAGCCGAAAAATGGTTCTGGACTGGGTGTGCTGGGAGTGTCAGGAGGATATGGTGCTCGAACTCCGATACTACCGTCGCCTCAAGGTTTGAAAACCACCATTAGATAGTTCGTGGGGGGGGGTTTAATGTCTGCTGCACCCCTGGTCTGCTTCTCTCCTTGTCCAAGCCTCCGGATACCCTCGAAAACCACATCCCCAACCGCCACAGGCATCCCTCTATGCGCATTTCATTTTTCTGGTTGGCCGCCTCGTTCAGTTCAATAGAGTCTTCCTTTTGACTCGTTCGTGGGGTTAAAGGGGTTTGGACAAGGGAGCGATGCGTACCGGCGGGAATGTCATGCTGATCTGTCCAGGCACGTCCTTACGGAATTTGTTGTCTTACCGGCTATTGTGTGCAGAACCAGCAGATGGGGGCGAACAAGGAGAAACGCGCCGCCGGAAAGATAATTCGCTTCATCTCGTGGGTAGCGGACTGCAACCAGTGAGTCAGTCCAGCGGAGATGGTCCTCCGCGCAGGACTGTAGTGACCCATCCTCTCCACATTGACCTAGCTGCAAGGCGGAATGGAGCAGGAGGGCCCGTGAGGCGGTCGGGAAGGCAACAGTGTACTCACGTGCCCATGAAAAACAAGAAAAAACATGCGCACCGGCCTGGTGTGGGGGTGGCGCCATCGCACTGAGCCAGCCCACCCCTCAGGCCGACGTGCGCGGCGTCCAGACAACCAATCTGTGTCAGGATTTTGGCCGGTTGATGCACCATGGAAGGAATAATGTATAGAACAACCACAACTCCTTTGTGGCCTTCTTCCTGATTGTTCTTCGTGCACGACCCCGGTTGGTGCTGCCTAAGCACACACGAAAGTGCAAAACCATGACGTCCAGAAGAAAGGGATGTCAACATGGACACCCATACGCTTCCGTGCTATTTACGTGTGACAAGATCCGATCTCCATGGAGACTTTCGGGGGGTGCATTGCCAATGTTCGCGGGAAGAAGGGGTCCGATCTAGAAAGTGCAAAGCCGCATTTAACATGATGAATGTGTGTGGCTGAATGTTTAAGTGAGAACAGTGTTTTATGGTGCGACACGATTCCGGTACAACGGCGATATAGATGGCCCGCCTAAGCACGGGAGAGTACATGTACCCGACACTGTATTTTGACATATGTCGTAGGTCGTCCAATATATGATATACACGCGATGTTGTCTCTTCCCCGCGCCCCCCTCCCCTCGTCCCTGCTCTGTCCCTTCTACCGCATTGTTAGCGCAATTAAGGCGGAAAAACGGGCGATTCTGATCCAGTCCTTCATACGGATGCGCGTTGCGTATGTGAGTCCTGTTTGCTCTTAACTATACGCTCAGTTTATGCCAGCTGCGTGTGTGCTCGAGTAGGCTTTGAAGCTCATGAGCAGGACTCATGAGCGGGTAGGGGGTGAGAGGAGGAAGGTAACACTCGCATGATTGCAGAACATCCGAGACTAGGCTGCAAACTGCCTGAGTAATAAATCCCTTAGTCGAAATATCGATGGAGTCATGCAGGGTCGGACAAACAAACAACAAACGCGGATGCGGGCATCCCACAAAGAACGATTCGATAATAACAAGGTTTTCGTGTGGTTGAGAGCGAAGTTTCTGATTGAGAGCGAGATTGCGCGATGCGCTGTAGCTGGACTACCGCTGAGAGGTGGAGCTTGCTGCGTGACTTGAATTGAAGGCCTAGCCCGTAGCTACAAGCCGATACCCTGGTCATCCTGTGGGCGTCTCTCGTTGTGGAGCTACAGCGGGGAGCAGAATCTACAGCAGAGCTCACCGCCCGCGATCAAATCGCCCTGAAACAGTTTGAGGCAGGAATAGCCAATCTGGGGAAATCTAGCAACTTGTCTAGCTCCTAGCTGCAGCATCCGATCGCGATGACACGCATATGCTCGTGACGCTGCTGATGAGACCTTCAATTTGCGCCGCTTCTTGGAAGAGCCCGCCCCCTACTTCCCAAGGAATGGCAAGAGGCGTCTGGACCCGGAATTTCATTTCTTTTGGCTCCCGCTCTCAATCGTATACTCCGCTCTCAATCAGGCGAAAACCCTGTTTAATATAGTCTGGCTGAAGAACAACATCCCGATAGATAACAGCTATTTTCCCACTGCCGTGAGTTTACCCTTATCACCACCCCCCCTCCCCCAGTGTGCCACAACCCTCAATCTACGTCGCCAACCGATTTCCCTTATATCCACACCTCTATGTATTTCATGCCATGACTGTAAGGTTGCGAAGGCTTACGGTAGTTCTTCCGGCCACTAATGGGGACGAAGAGACGTCCTCGCTCGAACCTCAACCGTACGCGTTGGAGGAAGTGCAAGAGGGTCCAAAGTGAACGGTATCGCTTTACGCAGGGCAGTACTAACAAGGGGCGACGCGTGTTGTGTATGGACCGAAAGAAACTACTTGGTGCCACCTCCCACCCGGAACTTTGCGCGTGCCACACCAGACCCGATATAGGATGTGGGTAGAATCCCAAAAACGAGCGATGACCGTGTCGGTTCGGAGCGCCAGCGGCCTTCCGGTGGCAGACCCAATCAGCCAAAAGTGCAACCCGTACGTGATTCTAACGGTCGTGGAGAACAGCATGTGAGGGTGGAGGTCTAGGGCGGGCGGGTAGGCTGGGCTACGAGCAGCGGCAGAGTTGTCGGCCTACGGTGGTTGCTTGTGATGGGATGCGGTTGAGTAACTAATTGTGCAGAAACGAGGGGCGTATTTCGCCGTCTGTGATAGGTCAGTGTCCAAGCTGTAGACAGCCCTAAGAACAGAGAATATCACCGCCATAGGAGGCATTCGACACACAAACAAACGCGTGTAATGACCCGATGTCCGGATGTTTTCACATGTCCCATCGCGTGCATCACGTGGAGATATTCTTACCGCCAATGCTTGTCTCATCTTAATCCAAGTCTCCCCCCCCCCCCCCCCCCCCCCCCCCCCCCCCCCCCCCCCCCCCCC